>JAWMAG010000004.1:10952500-11135000 GCA_037013455.1 Ceratitis rosa | reverse complement strand
CCAAAGCACGTGCCACTTGGCATTTGCCATTTTTACGCATTCTCGACGATGTAGGAGAGGAAGTAAATGGCAATAAGGAAACATTTTTGGCAGCTTCGTGCGCGTATCTGAAGCGTAAATTAGCTCATTTTCCGGTTCAACAAACTCACATGTTTGAAGGCCCTCGTTCCCGCAGCCTTGGTCTTGTCATCATCTTTGAAGTTCTCGCGACAGCTTGCTGGCTGCCACGTTGGCTGTTGTAGGCATTCAAAGAAAACGGCAGATAAAAGTTGTGGAAGCAAAATGAGTTGGAAATCTCCAATATGAACTTGACGATGAGCTTTAACGAAAACACATTTCACGCAAAAGCAGCAGCTGCTTGACAAAAATTTCAGGTTTCTTTTTTTTATTTTTTCGCAGATGGAAGATGGAAAATATGAAAGACTTTAAGGAATTGTTTCCCATTTTACTTCAAATATTCTATTTTTAGGTTTCTTATTTATGCGTTTTTATCGAATTATCTTACTTGTTACTAAGGGTTAACTAACGTAATTAGTGAGCAATAACTCGCCAAAAACTTAATATTTAGTAAAATTGTCAATCAGGCTGAGACCACAAGAAGCGGAAGTTTAAGTTCAATTCCACTTCGGTGTATTTTTTCTTATTCTTTAAATAGATGTCAGAAGAAAAGTAAAGAAAATATCCAATACTTGATTAGCAGAATCTCTTGTAAATTTTTCTTTTGTAGGCAAACATGGAAGAGCTTCAAACTCAAACATACAAACTCAACACAATGGTTTTCTGGGGTCGAAAGAAAGTAATAAATTTAGTCTAGGCACGTATTTTCGCAACAAAATAGTAAAATTTCAGTTGCCATTTCATTCCTTTTTTTGGCAACGAATTCACTACTGAGTGGAGTTAGAGTTGAGCGAAATGAGACATACCATACAGCCAGTCGTGACTGAAATTTGTGACATAAGAAGATAAAAGTAATGAAATATTACAAATAGACACATAAAGACATGATGAAATACACCAATACACTGGCAGACCTTTGTAAGAAAATATGCGAAAAAGTAAAATAAATATATAAGTTTTAACTTGACTTCCAAAAGCTTTACGAATTCTAATGAAAAAAAAATCTGGAATTCTGATTGACACGCTTTTAAGATGGATAATTGCTGCATACTTTTCGGCGCTGTTTTTCTTTCTATAACCTCATTAAATTAAAATATAAAAATAAATAAAAATAAAATTTTTTTGAGGGCCGCCAGAACTTAAATTAGAGTAAAGCTCGCCATCATTTTTCTCTGTTTCAAAATCCCACATTTTCCACAATTCAATTTAATTCCATTCTTTCCTAAATCAAACTATCCGTGAAATTTAAGTTAAATAAAAAATGAAATCATAAAAATAAACCATCATATCCTTTTCGGCCAAATTGCCATTTAAAGCCATTGGTTTGACATAATCCAAAAAGCCGGTAACCCCCTGTTGACAGCTTGCTTTGGGGAATTATAAGCGCGAAATGTAGCAAGAGCAAGCAGAACTCATCCAAAACTCACGTTACATACATAGCGAATGGCAAAGGACAATACAGGACGTAAGCAATAATTCATGCGGGTCTTCTTACAAATGCGTATGTTTGTATGTATGTACTTAGGCAAGCATACTTAGAAATTCCGTTTTGTTTGCGCGTAAAATGTACGCGTCTTTGCGCTTTTTGGCGGACTAACGCTTGATGTGAAATATTTGTCTGTGTATTTATGGTGGACATAAACTTGAAGTAGACGCTGGCAATCCGTATCTGTTGTTCGCTGATTCGTTTTCAAATTACTTGTCAAGGATATTGTGATATGAGATGATAAGCCAAGGGATTGAATATTTGATTGTGTGTAGGTGGTGGAGGAGAAATAAACCAAAAGATGAAAGCGAAGGATACTGCTGTTGGTATTGCTGTTGCTGTAAATAAGTAAATAAAATTAAGTATGAAACATTTTCTTTTAAATGTTGCTTTAATGATAACTGAATTTAGATTTTTATATATTATATATACATACATATATTTGTTGGTATTTTAGTATTAATCTTAACGTTCTTCAATCAAAATGGTTTGAGCGTTATTCTAAGCCGCCTCCGAATAGCCAATATATTTTAGAGAAGGTGTTATTTCATGTCAGAATGCTTAACTTTTCTTGCCGATAGCAGTCCAAAATTAAAAATATAAATTTTCGATCATTTTCGATGTTGGACGAACCGAATGGCAGTGTGCAATGCTTACTACTCGGCTATTATGGCCGCCAATTATTTGCATTCTGTATCAGCAATCTATCTCGTAAAGTTATATATTCCTCCTGTCAATAAACCCCGATTTTCTCAAAAAAATATATATAATATAATATACATATAATATATAAAATATATACAGCCTTGGCCAAAAGTATTAGGCACCCCACTAATTACTGAATTTTTTGTTTTAACAAGTGAAGTAATGAAGTCTTATTAGTAAAACAGTGAAAATACAATGAATTGATGATAATAACATTAATATTTATTAGGTCCACCCTTCGCACACTTCGCACTTCGCACTCGAGTAAACAAAAACAGATTTCACTGTCGGATGAATCTGACGAATCTGATTTATTTAAATTGTTTTCGAAATTAATCAAAAGCCCAGCCACGGTTTTATCAAAATTGAATTCTTTGCAACTAGTGTTAGAATGGTTTAGAATGGTTTAGTCGAGTGTTTCTGAAATCTTTGTTCCTGGTTTCAAGTGCTTCTTCAGACATTATACTAATAGGAAGTGCAACACTGTTGATGATGTCTGCTCCGTGTATTCAAACTTTGTGTACAGATGAAGGCATATAAAACCAAGGATAGTTTTCTACAAAGATTTCAGCTGTTTTGTTTGCATATGAGTTGAATAAATTTGTATTGACTTGGTGTCCGCTAGCCATCACCCTTAAAATCACACTGAATCGGTATATGAGTTCTTCACAAACTCCAGTAATGCCAGCAACCAAACTCGGTTGACTAAAAAAACGTCTAGCAGTATTCCTATTGTTGGTATTTCCACTGCCCGTCATAGGAATGTCTACCAATAATCCCATCTGATTTCTTAGCTGCAATTGGATTTCTGATTTTTTTGCATCTACCTTGTCCTTGTCTTCGCTACGAACTTGCCATTTCTCTATTGACAGTCTGTAAGCAATATGAAAGATACACTCAAAAAACCGTATCAATGCATGTAGAGTTGATATTCCATATTTCAAAAGATCTGCATCAATTGGATAGCTTTTTACCAATCTAATATTATTCATATTTTTTGGTAGTGCTCTACAAATTCCAAATGTCTGAGTAGATGCTTCAGCAAGAGCGCTAAATGTTTTGCCATCTAGCATGGTCATATGCTTAGCACTACATCACATTAGCTTAGGCCTAGATCTATATACAGAGCCAGGGCTTCTTCTGGTGAGTAAGGTCTAGGTAACTTCAAATGTGTGTCCAGTGACATTTTAATTTTTTTTCCAGCAGTATTGTCTGCATTCAATGCACAAACAACTTTTGATGCGCTTCGCAATCCCGATTTGTATAGGCTGGAGCTCGCTGCCACCATTAATTCATCACATGTAGTTTCCTTCACAAGATTAGACACTTTTCTGGCTTGAACTTTGTGGCACAAGTCACCAAAATCCTTCTTGGGCCGAAATAAGTTCTATTATAATGACATGATTTCCATTTTTCTGTAAGTCCGCTCACAAAACTAGTTAATTTCCTAGTAATCCTTTCAGATCCCATTTCAGAAAGCTGGCGGTTCTTTAAAATTGTACCAAATACCAATTCTTTTAAAACGAGAGCTCTCTTTGCGGGATCATTTTCGCTAAGCCAAGTGGAATAAAGCACGTGCTTTGGGGCTGACATTTAACCTAAAAAGTGCAACAGACTTTACAGTTGGTCGAAGTTGGATATAATTCTGAAAAAATTAACGACACAAAGACTCACACGTTACATAAATGCTAAAATCAGCTTGAACAAAAGTGAACAAGGTTAGTTATAGTCCAAATATGCTAGGATCAAGCATAATGCCATATCTGGTAAAATAACAAACTTCGAAAACTTTTTTTTACTAAACATAAAAATACGGGTCACAAAAACATTGTTTTTATTTAGAACATACCTTTTCCTAAAGTTAACAGAAGTTGTTGAATCAATTTGTTTTACTATGTTTCAATTAAAGGTTAATCAACAAACACGAAACCGTTTCGCCAAATATTTGCAGACCACGCGCTGAAACATATGTTCACTTTGAAAGCTCTCAGCTGATCATGTAAACAAACAAAAACTCTTATACAAACTCTTATATGCTCAGACGGATATTGTCAGTTAAAAAAAATCAAAAAATACTGTATTTAAATATTTAAAAATGTGACTTTTGCCCCACTAGAAAAATCATCTGGCCCACTATGCTTCGGTTTAATAACGGCAGCTATTCTCTTAGGCATGCTGCGTCCGCACTTATTGCGTACACTCTTTAATTTTTTTTAATTTTGATGTGATACTGTGTTCCTTAATCTTGCATTTTAAAATAGCCCACATGTGTTCAATGGGATTAAGATCTGGAGACTGTGCAGGCCAATCTAACAAAACAATGTTGTTACGTTGTCGCAGATTTGTGACAAGGGGCATTGTCTTGCTGAAATTGAACCCCGTCTAAATTATAATCGCCGAAAATGCGCGTTAACGAAGGCAGAAGAACAGCTTCTAATACATTTATGTACTTTTGACTGTCCATGCGACCCTCGCAAACGAACATTTCGCCAACAGCATTAGCAGCCATGCAGCCTCAGATCATAATGCTGACTCCTCCATGCTTAACAGTGGGTACCACGCAATCTGGATGATATTCTTCCCCAACCCGTCGCCTCACGAACGTCACACCAGGTGTTCCAAATATTTGTAGAAAAGAAAAAATAATGTTTTCATAAAATTTGTATTATGTCTTCAAAATTACTCTAGGGTAAGAAGCTATAGCTGTTAATACTTTAAGACGATCTTAGCTAAGCTTACCTCGAAGTTTGATTCATCAGACCACAGAACATTCGACCAATCTTCTTCCGTGAAATGTTGGTATCGGCGAGCCCATTCCAAACGATTTTTCCTATTCTTTTCTGAGAGCCACGGCTTCTTTTGGGTTTTACATCCTTTTAAACCTGCTTCCAGAGGTATTCTTCTAGCTGTTCGAGCACTAAGTGGTTTACTAAATTCATCCGAAAGTGCAGCTGCAAGGGCAGAAGAAGATTTTTGCGATCCTTGAGTATTCGGTCTTCTCGTGTACTTGTTAGACGCTTTCTTCCACCTTTTGATTTATTATTGTGGGAATTCGTCTCCACAAATCGCCTGATAGCACATTGGGCCGCGCACCGCGAACATCCCACCAAATTGGCAATCTCAACCTGATACTTACCTTCTTCACTTAGAACTTGAATTCTAACTCTATCATCGTAACTAATTTCATTTTTTTAGGCATATCGGTAAATATGTACTGTTTTTATAAGATTGGTAACTTTTCACTAAATGTAATTTACACTTTCACTTTCAAATTTTAAAATTACAATTTTTAGGTTTATCTTACCCAGAGTGCTATGACTTTTAATATTACACAATTTATTCAATTAATCAACAGCTAAACACCCATGTAAGACATTTACAAAAAGAAGTGGTAACTTTGATAGCAACATTTGAGAATACTTGTATTTTAGTTGGGTGCCTAATACTTTTGGCCAAGGCTGTATGTATATACTACACTTGCTCACTATGCTCACAAATTCTCAGAAAATACTCTTAGTTTACCGTCTCAACTTCTGCGAAAACTTTGAGTGCTCCACATCACGATAATTCAGAACCACATCAGTCAGTCGACCCCACCTTGACTTTTGATGGAGTGTTACAAGGTTTCATGGTCTTATATCGCTTGGAAGACGAGGCGTTATGCGTAAAGTGGAGGAAAAAAGGAGTGAGTGTCTTGACTCCGTATGTTGCCAAACAATTAAAACTCGAACTTAGTGACGTGCTTTATTTAAATAATTTAAGAAATCGACGACAGTTAAAGCACTGACATTCAAAATACTGGCAAAACTCAACCTATCCCGCTTACTGCATTAGCGACAGTTAATCACATCTGTTTTAACATTAGTTTTTCTGAGGTTTCTGTGTATAAATCGACGAGCCTATATGTACCATCGGTGCCGTTTTCAAAGAAGTAAAGTCCAATCACATCCCTGGATCAAAGAGCGCACCAGGAAGTAATTTTTACTTTTATTTTATTTTTGTTTGGAGCAATGGGCTCTCTTCAATTACCTGAAGGTTTTCGGGACCCCAAATGTGTCAATTTTGCTTTCTTATCTATACTCCGAGTGAGAAATGTGCCTCGTAGCTGAAGAAAATTTTGTTGGAAAAATCACTATCCTCTGACGTATGCACGGCATTGTGAATGATCAGCAGGCTTCAGTTATTGTGTAATCTGGACTTTATATGGATATATGTAGGTGTCCAAGCGCACAATACGCTATAAGGTGCGGTAAAAAATCCCAGCTCTTGAGAACGTCGAGATTTAGACACATCCGGGTCTTCGGCTACATTTTCACTTACAGTACCAATATTTGAGGTGGAACGAGAAAAACCATAATGCATAGGCCTTACAATATCTACAACCGAACTAGTCTCGTCAAATTTATTTACATTTTTATCAATTGCTTGACTAATTGGACGATTATGTGCACCATAGTCTCCTCTTATAGAAACTTTTCGTTTAAATCATAATTTTTATAGTAGGTTTTAACAACTATAATGCGTTGTGCGGTTGCAAAGCGATCCTTTTTTCCATAAATTCATAATTTTTTGCTAAAACAGGACATTTTTTATTTGGCAGTGTAGTTTGACAAAATAGCAAAACCCAGCCCGCTACTTTTGTAACCACGAAGTG
Source organism: Ceratitis rosa (assembly GCA_037013455.1). Taxonomy (NCBI): domain Eukaryota; kingdom Metazoa; phylum Arthropoda; class Insecta; order Diptera; family Tephritidae; genus Ceratitis; species Ceratitis rosa. The sequence continues at coordinate 11,128,038 of JAWMAG010000004.1, read as the reverse complement.
GATATATTTATATTTAATTTTTATACAAATTATATAAAATTCTATACACGATTTTTTCGTTACAAACGATTTGTTGACTAGTGTTGCTGTCTTGATTTGATATCAGAATAAATTGTCTACTAACAAAACAAACAAACATACTTTCTTTTCCTACAAACTTAAACTTTTTTTACCTCTTTCAGTGAATTCCAGTATAAAAAAAACGAAATTTCGTACACCTGCCAAGTGATAAATTAACACGTCAATTACCACTTATCTCGAACGGGAAACGGTGAAAATATCTACAATCAACTCAAAATCTAACTGTATAACTTTATTAGCGTCGCTTAGAATTGAGCAAAATTTATGGCCAACAACACACATGCCACAGCACGCTAATGAATACTATTTGCAAGGATATTTGCAAGGATATTAGCCTGCCATCAATCAGACTGAGAAGAGCTCTACATATTTATTTATATATCGTATTACATATGTAAATATGTTCGCCAAGTATGTAGCGAAGAATTCACATTAAAGCAACAGCAGATCTACCCACCGAAGTCTAGTCTAGCGCAGAAAAGCGCAGTGTTGCTGAACAAAAATGCCGCACCATCATCATGTCGACTACAATCGGAAGTATTCCGCCCAGGAAACAATACAGGTGAGTGTTTATTTTCACATAAAAAATCTAACGGTGGTATTTTATATTAAGCCATTTGTTTGTATTTATAAATAGAGTTGCTTATGCTTATGCTTGAGAGAGTGCCACAGTATGTGTTCAAGTCTTTATGAGTATATTGTACAACCACTTGTACTTGCCAAGTTAAAGTGTAAACGCGCATTTGGCGTGGTTTTGTATAATATTTTATTTTCTACTTCCGCGTTGAAGTACAAATGGCATAAGCGAAAAGGTAGTGTGAGTGAGATTGTGTGCGGGAGCATTTAGTTAGGCAACTAAGTAGAATAGTTTTATTATACTCAAGTTCTTTTTAAAATTATTCCTCATCACATGCGCTCAGTGCCAAAGCTGCATTTTGTTAGAAAAATACAAAAAAGAAATAATAATAAAAATAAAAATAAATAAATAAAAAATTCCTTTGGCTAGATCTTGCCATTTGTAATTAACACAAATTGACAAGTCTTATTCTCCGTTTCTCTCGCTGTCTTAACAAAACTAATTGCTCTTCGCAATGCCAAGGGAAGTGACTTTTTTGTGTATCACTGGTGGCATGCGATCAAATGGCGTTTCATGAAATTTACTGGTGTGGAAAAATGGGAAAATTGTTCTGCCAACAAGTTGGGTGGCTTGTTGTGAAGAAAGAGTTTTGTTTTAGTAATAAGGCTGTGGGGAAAGAATGAGGTAGGACATTGACTACGATTAGGACAAGACAATAAAGGCAATAACTGTGATAATGTGGATTTTTGAGTTTATTTTTTTTTTTCTATAAGAAGTTGTAACTTAAAACTGATGTTATCAAAAGATGGTTGACAGATTTGCCATCGCCAAGCTCAGTAAGTAGTTATGAGCCTGTCGAGGGCACCCCGATATTTCTACGTTCTTAACTGGACACATTTTTCGAGTGACTGGATCTCTAAGGTGTTTAGACCGCAGTAGTGCAGGGAACGGAGATCAATAAAGAAAGCAACGATGAATTTTTAGGTTGTGAATTAGTTGGTGCTATGAAGTTATCTAAGTTTGCAGACATAAGATTGCGTGTTCTGCAGTGCACTTTATTAGATAGGTCGTTCCAGCGTCAAGACAGTGAAGGTCGATCAGGCACCTCATCAAGTGATCTTGTCTTGTCCTTTTGGACCAGAGCGAAAAACTTTTGAAAGTCTAGGAGAATAATTGTGCTAACAAGATTACAATATACTTAAGGTGGACAGATGCTCAATCAGCCTAATCTCTAAGTTCGAGTAGAGAAAAGATTATATTCCGCAGAGCACTGCTACGAGAGAATATAGAAAGTAATCATATACTTGAATAGTTAGGCGTCTTTGCTGTTCATATCTTTATCAACAATTTAATAATAGCGAGAAACTTAATGGAAAAACAACTCGATTTCTCCAAAAATTTGGAACGTGGACAATTATGCTCGTTAAAGCTGTAAGGAGAGAACTTAATTTGCAGTATTAACAAAATGCTCATAACAGTTGAAAATTGTCATCTTACTGAAAACCAGAGAAGCAAATTCAGTTCAAGTAACACATAGAAATACAAATTATTATTGTAATGGGTGCCACACCAGCTGAACGATAGACAAATGGAAAATCGAAAAACCGGTTGTGAAATGCTGCTTCAACGATTCGAAAGGAAATCTTTTCTGCATTTGTCACGGGGGACGAAAAATGGATTTATTTTGAGAACCCGAATCGAAAAAAATTATGGATTTCCCCTGGTGAAGCTGGCCCATCGACTGCAAAGCCAAATCGCTTTGGCCGTAAGTCAATGCTCTGTGTTTGGTGGGACCAGTGCGGTGTGGTGTACTACGAGTTGTTAAAACCTGGTGAAATGGTGAACACAGATCGCTACCGACAACAAATGATCAATTTGAATCATGCGTGGGTCGAAAAACGGTCGGAATGGGCCCGAAGACATGGCAAAGTTATCTTGCAACATGACAACGCGCCGTCTCATACCGCTAAACTGGTGAAAGACACATTAAAAACACTTAATTGGGAAATATTATCGCACTCGCCGTACTCTCCAGACCTCGCCCCGTCCGACTATCACCTTTTCGCATCGATGGGACACTCCCTTGCAGGGCAGTGCTTCGCTAATTTTGAAGAATTTAATTATTTCTTATTATTATTATTTATTGTTTCTTCTTTACAATTATTTAAATGCATTAGCAGTATTTCCTATACTTTACTGTTACTTACTTAACAATTTAGCTAATTATGCCCAAATAATATCTCCTTGATAATAGGCTTTCTTCTGTAAACGAATTTTCGGATATTGGTGTATTGTATAATGCGGGATGTATCTTATTCTAACGTTGCTATCTTACGGCGGCATGATAAAATTCTATATAATTCCATAGTTTGCTCAAAGCTAGCGTATGCCCGCTTAGCTTAGAATCCACTTTATTGTACATATTCTTTCAAACTTGAAACTATTTATCCAACGCAGGTTTATTCATCTTGCTCTCACTCAGCTTCATTTCTTCGTTTTCCTATAATCTTATACTTCCCGATGTATGCTTATAAATCTAAAATTATTTGCTCTTCAACGTTCTATCCAGTCACTGCTGTTTATTTATGACATCATCAATGGCTTAGTGGACTGCCAACAGCTGATTGAGCAAATCAGCTTTAATGTTTATCTTTGCTAAGATCCTTTTGTTAGAGCACTTTCTGAATTTAATAGGTTCTCAAGATACCTTGATTTCGCATTCCCAAGATCTCGTTTTGTCTCTATTATTAAATTTTTCTATTTATAATTCATATATGTACAATAAACAATTTTAAGTATTTCATTTTTGTTTTTCAAATCAATAAATAAAATGAAATAAATTGATTTACGAAGTATTCCCATATATCCAAATCAAATTAAAGGGATTGTGGGTGGCTGAGTAAGCGATCTACTTTCGATGAAACAAACCAAATGTATTCCTGTCCGTCCAGCATTGAAAGCGAATCCGTCACATACAATATAAATCAATAGACAAATCATAAACCATTGCCAAAGAATTTTTGAATCCTTTGCACTTAGCGAAGCGTTTCAGGGTATATAAGTAAAATATTTAATTCATTGAGCTCTCAACCAAAAGTCCTTAAATACCATCACTTTACTTTAAATCTTACAATCTACACAAAGTTAACGTTCGAAATCTATCTCTTAATTTACCAAATATTTTCCCAATTCCCATTTGTGCAAAACTTTCAAGTATCCATTTTTATTACATTACAAAATTTCCATTGTCATTCCACAAATGATGAGCTAATTACAAGAAAGAACTAATTAAAGCAATTGTAAACATAAATTCTTAGCTTATTGTGCGCAAATTAAAGCGACAACAAAACGAAACATTCCGAAATATAATATATATCCGCGGCGCAAATACTTCGAAGCAACAAATCTGCTGAATATATTTTATCTTTCCTTTGCAACACTTTCGCATATAAGAAAGTTTCTCCTAATCTCATTCAACCACGAAACTTTGTCAGCATCAACAGTATCAAAGGGCAATAAAAATTTCATATTCCACTCGCAATAAATGTCAACCAGCGTCACTTTAACGCCCGCGTTGAGAAACTTAGACGTTCAAGGAAGTGAGGAGAGTTTAGAGATTGCCAGAGATAATGTCAATGCAGGGATGGGAGACAAATAGCAAATGACAAAGCGCGACGAACAGCAACAAGAAACATTTAAAATTCCTCAACGACGTTTCATTAGCCTGTCAAATTGCGCCAATAGGGAATTCAAATGGGGAATTCGAGAGCGTTGAGCGCAAAAGAGTTGCTTTATGTGAGAGTTTGTTTTTTTCCAGCGCGTTCATACAAGAAAAGATATTTTTATTTTGCATACTGGATAATTTTTTTTCTGCTATGGCAAAACACACAAACACATTTGTTTATTTATTCTAATATAAATAAATTTATTTCGATTTTTTTTACAAAAGATACTAATAAATTTTAAATTTTTATGGTTTGCTTATTTCCTTTCGTTCAATGTCTTAATTTTTTTATTTTTGGTTTAAAATGGATGAGAAATTCAGTTTTTGCACATAAACAAATTTTAATACAAATTTTAATGGCCGGTTGGTTGGTTGAAAGGAGAGGTTAAAGTTCTGACCGCAAGCCTAATCCATAGACTAGGCTTAATCTGCTTCCCGCATAACCTGACTATACTATTGCGAATATTTTGCTCGATTTAAAAAAAAAATTATTTAATTTGTTCCAACCACGTGTGTCAACCTCCGTAATGGTTGATCTGGGGGCCACTGTGAAAGATGTGACGTCTCAATTGGCTGAATTGGTGGACCCTCGCAAAGGTACTGTTCCAGCGTTTTGTCATCTTTTGTGCATGGCTTGCACTCACCCGATTCCACTTTGCTTAGCTTATGTATCAATATCTCCGCGAACTTTGTGCTGACATGCTTAAGTGCCTTAATCTCTGCTTGAATGTCTACCAAAAAAATGTTAGATCCTCATGTTAAAGCTACTGCATTTTGGCAGCTTGTGTAATGCTGAGCTGTAGTCATTAAGTTTGAAGCTACCTTGGTTATTGGCGTTGCTACAGAATGCCTCGTATTTAGGCTCATTAAAATAGATATGGATATTTTGACTATTTACACAGAGACACTTAATAGATTTAGAGGGAGTTATAATGTTACGTTTTTAAGACGATTGGTTAAAATGGTTCCTCTAGTATACAGTCAGTTCTCACATTTTTCTGGTTTTACTGGGAGTCCTTGAGTCCTTTCTACCCAATCAGCAGCTATTTCAAATGTACCTCTTTATTAGCCGAAAAGATGAATAACTTTTATTGCCCACATCCACCTTATATATCTTATATATGTAGTATATATAATAGGTAAAGTAAAAATTTCGTTCGGTTTTTATCTAAGAGATGGCGTTATTGTCCATAGTACTAGAGTTACGTGTCGGATCATGTCATACTCTACGGCGCTGAAAACGTGTTTACTCGCGCTAAAAGTTTGTCTTTGACAGTTTTTCGATTGATTGACTCAGTACGTTGTGAGCGCTCGTCAAAGAAGGACACCAGCAAAGAGAAAATTCGCTATATTCTACAATTTTTCTTCGATCAAGGCGAAAAAGCAGCCAAATCGGCTGAAAAAATCAATTTAGTTTATGGGCCCGATACTGTAAACGAATGTGCAGCTCAAAAGTGGTTTGCTATTTTCCGTTCCGGTAATTTCGATGTCAAAGAAGCACCACGAATCGGGAGGCCTGTCGTCGAAAATTGCGATAAAATCATGGAAATAGTGGAAACAGACCGTCACGTGAGTACTTATTTAATTGCTGGGGCACTAAAGATAAGCCAGAAAACCGTTTGAAATCCTTTGCATAAAAAAAAATAACCGAACGAACTTTTTACTTTACATAATATTTTAATATTATCCTTATCCGAATAACTTGATAAAAATATCTTCTAAGTCGTAATTGGTGTGGAAGTCATTTAAACAATTATAGGCTAGGTTGAGTGGTAGTGTCTGAACGCAATATAGTTTCTTTGTGATGCCACTAAGAGAAAATATACGATGCATGTAGGTCATTCTTCAGTTCGGATTTCTTCCTTTGAGTTGCTAAGCGTTTGAATTCCGAGAGTTTTCATTTTTATTCCAAACATAGATTATTCCATCTCTTCTACCATACAACTACAACCTCTCCGAGGATCCGAAAAGATTCCAAATCGTATCAAGTGAATTTCTTACGTTCAATGTCCGGTTGGAACTCAAAGTGTGTGTAAAAATTTTAATCTTGGTTTACGTTTGGCCAGAAAAATCGCTAAACTGCGTTTGTGGAGGTGCTAGACCAGCGCTCGTTGAGTTGGTGTGAAACCTGCCTATTGAGAAGCAATCAGCATATTGACTATTTGTGATTTGTCCGGAAATAACAATGTGGTGCTAACTATATAATGTAGCTCTCAGAGATCCTGTTTTGACCCTTCACTCATATAATTTGAATCCTGAAATAAATCGACACAATAAATATGATGACAAGCAATCCCACACAATTTCGAAGCTCAATGTGAGCAACCTGAACCTCTCACCGCTGTATAGTTCTCTGCGTTAGAGGCGCGCCTACTTTTCCCTTACGCTTCGACCTATTTGTAACGTAGTTAAGTGCTTCTCTCCTGCAGTACAGTGGCTTTGTACTTCATAGACCTTCCGTGCAGGTATTATGGTGGACGCCGGCTCGGAGATATAATAATACCTACAGTGTGGGATGGATTCGGACTCCTCAAGCTTCAAGCGCCAGAGTTAGAATGGTTCATAAAACACTACATATGTTGATGAGAGACACGATTTGATCCCCACAACTTCAACTCCATTTGAGCAAGGGTTGTGTCCTATAGCAGTAGCAGTACAGTTGAGTATAGCCCAGATTACCCAGAAGAAATACTATAGCGCGTTAAATACAATATAGGTAAGGATTTTAAATATGTCCAGCATTTTTATGCTCTAAAGATAACTCAATATAATTGTTTAATTATTTTCCTCTAAAGTCCACCTAATTTTAGTCGGTTTTTTTTTGATTTAAGCTATCCTTTTCATCCTACCCTGGATGTTTTTCACAAGCGCTCAACTTAGACGTAAAAATGTTCTTATAGCCGAATACCTCTGAGAGAGTGATTTAGTTGGAAGGTGATGAAATTTTCCCGGATTAGTACTCGATAGAAAGTTTGGTGGAAGAACTGGGTGGAGAGTTATTGATACAATTATTTTGGGCTGGCAGTACCTATATAAAAAAATTAATACTTAATGTCAGAAAAATGTATATGAACTCTATCACTTTTATAAAGATATCTCTCATATCAACATAATCGCCCACTCTTTCGTAGTTATTGACATACAAACATTCTAACATTCAAAACTTCTTTCAATTGTCTTTCTCGCCATATTGCCAGCAGAGCACGTGACCTAAACGATGGAATTTCAAACAAATATATTTGGATATATTGTTGTTGTTTATTTTTATTAAACTCCCTCCAAAAGATTCCTGGGCGGCATTTGACGTCTTTTGGAGACCAAGAGCGTCACAACAAAAACGCAATTCAAGTATAAAGTGACAAAGAGAGTTGAGAGCAATAATGTTTATGGAGAATGGAGAGTTCAATTATAGGAGAGTAAAAATGTGAATGAAATTCTGCTGCTGTTCGCTGAATGCCGTGCTTTGCCGGCTAACATTTTCCGAACGAACACGCATTTTGTTGCACTTGACAAACGCTATTGTTTTTTTTCCAACTTTTTGTGTTGTTTGTTTTTTTTTTGTTCGTTCAAAATTCGTATTTCGTTGCACACCATAAAACGCCAGACACATTTGAGCATAAAAAAAAAACACCAAGAAATGATAATGAAATTTCGTCAGCTGGCAGCTGCGAGTCATTTGCGGCAAGAGCAACCAAATGTTTGCTTTTTTCTCCACATTTATATGTATGCGTGCGTGATGCAGGTGGTTGGTATTGGCAGTGAAGGTTGCTTTTCCGTGTTCGCTTGCCTGCGTGTATTGCTATTGTTGAAATGAAATTTCGTTGCATATCTCAGGGGGTGCTAACTCGACCAGTCGACTTTTGTAGCAGGCATGTGTGGTGTAGTTCGGTTATGAATAACTGTAATATGAGTGTCAAAATGCTGTTACGACAACGTGCTATTTAGGGCGTGCGTCCAGAGGGTGGTGTGGTGGAGCTGATGGCAATGGCCATGGTAGTGGTTGGTAGTGGTTGAAATTCGAGATGAGCTGAATGAGTTGGACTGGCGTGTGTCTGAAAATCTACCACCTTGCCAACCAGCCGGCTAACGAGCACTCCCGGAAGCTTGGCCTGCATTTGAACCTGACATTGATGTGGACGGTGATTTGTTTTTGTCTTTTTAGTTTTATGTTACACTGAACGTTTTTTTCGATAAAAATTAGTACGAGTACAGATCTAGTATTCGTAGTTATACAGATATACATACAGTTGCAGAGATATAGTCGGTGGTTGTTAGCACTGGATATTGCCATGTGAGAGGTCATGAGTTCGAATCCTGGCCAGACCGATATTAAAAATTCCCCTAGGTAGTGAACGTGAGCCGCTCCGAATGTATTTTTTATTTGAATTAAATTCTGTCCTATTAAACTCTATCATACGTTGGGAGACGGGTGGAAAAAAGCTTATTAGAAATAGCACAAATTGAAGGAGGGGCTCTACGGAAAATCTCCTCATCGCTTATAAAGATACAATTATAGCTTTTAACCTATAATACACCTATATAGCCTATATATAACCTATAAATAACTTATACATAACTTATTTATAACCTATATATAACGTATTTGTAACCGATATTTAACCTATAGTTTGCATAAACTTTATTTTTGCTTGCATGGGGAGCTTAAATCCCACTATCGATGCCATATGTTAGCTTGAGAAAATCAATAACATTTTGACAAGTCTTGAAGAGATTAAGTTATGAGCGAAAGAGCAAAAAGTATGAACCAACAGTAACCTTGCTTATTACTTCTTCTCTTTTCATTAGTTTTTTCGTCTCTTTCGTGTGGCGCTTGATACTGAGTAACCCATTTATTGAAAAAGAAAAACATTGTATTATTAAACCACAGCAGAGAAATGCTGCCTGAAGAATTGTCTGAGATGACGTGGTCAGGAATAAACAATATTGTCGAGATAATTTGTTTACTATTTCCCTTTTAAGAAAACTAAATAGACCCAGAAAGAATTTTGGCTGTAAGTGTCTTGTATATGCAACAATGTGAGTTTACGGACTTGTTTTTTTATTATTACAGTAAGTGGCAGAAGCAATACATAAAGGATGAAACATTTCGAGGCTCCATATTTTTTTAAAGAAAAAACACAGAATGTTTGTTATCATTCGAAAGAACATTTATTGTCATTTATTGTTTGAAGGTTATCTCTTTCAAATGTTGGCCGCGGCTACGTCTCAGATTATCCATCCGTAGAGACTAATTTCCGATGACTCGTTCGAACATTTCGACGGCACCTGGTGAATGACACTCGTTGAATTTAGACTTTACATATCTTTATATGAAAAAACCATTGGCGTGATATCCCATGATCTTGGTGCCAATCTATCGACCCAAAATGTGAAATTATCTGCTCACCGAAGTGTTCTCTCAATAAATCCGTTGATTATTGCGTTGTGTGGCAAGTGGCGCCGTCTTGCAAAACCACATGTGGCCGAGATTACGTTCTCACCGGCATCATTTTTGAAGAAAAGACAGCTCTTGATCTCTTCAGGTTGCTCCTTGTCCCAAATACAGCAATATTGCATGTTGACATATCCATTGTGGTAGCAATAGGCCTAATCGCTGAACAAAATTTGACTCGAAAAGTCTGAGCTTTTTTGAACTTTTCAAGAGCCCATGGATGCCCCTTGGGAAGGTCGAGCGGCATCAGTTCTTACACAAGATGTTTTTTCAATGTAAGGTCCCGACGTAAAATGCGCCAAGTAGAACCATACGTCAGTCCGAGTTGCTGCGAACGGCGCCGAATCAACTCTCCATGGTCTTCGTGTACACTCTCAGATACGGCCGCTATATTTTCACCACTGCGTGCTGGACATAGTCTATTCGATCGAATATCATCCATTAATGAATATTTGGTCTTAAGATGGGTGTTGCGAAAAGGGGGAGAGAAGCTCGCGAAGCGCATTCTTTAAAAAACGTGAATTTTGATAAGAAAGTTGAACGATTCGTAAACTTTGGTGTGTAAGCCCTTTCACGATGAAGTGCCAAGCAATACTGAACAAAAATAACATGACATCTTGACACGACTCATGCGTGATCTGTCAAAGGCTATAGAAGAAAGTATTTCTACTTAGATCTCCCGTTATTAGGAACAAGGATGATAGATAGGAGGAAGGATGACAGATAATATCTCTGTATAAGTTGTTGGTTCCTCCTACCGCTGAACCCATTTTCGGCAGAATTAGTTCTCTAATGTGTATTGTGTGCCTTGATGGTGATAGGGAGACTTATTCCTAGGCCTTATCCGAACGGCTGATGGATTTTTATGAGAAGCTGTATATCATAAGAGGCTAATTATTTAATTTTTGAGTAAATTTTCTACAATTTATGATGTTAATATGGCCAGGATTCCAACCCAATTCCTATCGTAAGGGTAACACACACTGTCAACGACTAACTTGGCGCCCTGCATTAATTTTAAACAATTTTTTCACAATGTACTTCAACTCCCACTATAAATTTTTGTATGCACTTTCTAGCGAAACTTTCGCTCTAACGTTGTAAGTAAGCCTAGGTACATATATATATGCTGTAAATGTCCACTGGCTAAGAAAGTAAATGAAATCCTGCCACACATGCACATGTTGAAGGCCTTCGATTAATCGGTATGTATGTATGTAAGTGACGCCTTACTTATTCCTTTAGCTTCAGCACAGGGTGACTTTTGCTTTACATCTCTATGTATCCTTCTGCTTCCTTCGTAGATTCTTTTTTGCAATCAACCGTGTGTGCAGCTAAGTAATTTGGGGCGGTCATTGGCCGCTGGCAAAATCTGAGCCAACAAAGGTCCCGACGTAAAATGCGCCAAGTAGAACCATACGTCAGTCCGAGTTGCTGCGAACGGCGCCGAATCAACTCTCCATGGTCTTCGTGTACACTCTCAGATACGGCCGCTATATTTTCACCACTGCGTGCTGGACATAGTCTATTCGATCGAATATCATCCATTAATGAATATTTGGTCTTAAGATGGGTGTTGCGAAAAGGGGGAGAGAAGCTCGCGAAGCGCATTCTTTAAAAAACGTGAATTTTGATGAGAAAGTTGAACGATTCGTAAACTTTGGTGTGTAAGCCCTTTCACGATGAAGTGCCAAGCAATACTGAACAGAAATAACATGACAGCTAGACACGACTCATGCGTGATCTGTCAAAGGCTATAGAAGAAAGTATTTCTACTTAGATCTCCCGTTATTAGGAACAAGGATGATAGATAGGAGGAAGGATGACAGATAATATCTCTGTATAAGTTGTTGGTTCCTCCTACCGCTGAACCCATTTTCGGCAGAATTAGTTCTCTAATGTGTATTGTGTGCCTTGATGGTGATAGGGAGACTTATTCCTAGGCCTTATCCGAACGGCTGATGGATTTTTATGAGAAGCTGTATATCATAAGAGGCTAATTATTTAATTTTTGAGTAAATTTTCTACAATTTATGATGTTAATATGGCCAGGATTCCAACCCAATTCCTATCGTAAGGGTAACACACACTGTCAACGACTAACTTGGCGCCCTGCATTAATTTTAAACAATTTTTTCACAATGTACTTCAACTCCCACTATAAATTTTTGTATGCACTTTCTAGCGAAACTTTCGCTCTAACGTTGTAAGTAAGCCTAGGTACATATATATATGCTGTAAATGTCCACTGGCTAAGAAAGTAAATGAAATCCTGCCACACATGCACATGTTGAAGGCCTTCGATTAATCGGTATGTATGTATGTAAGTGACGCCTTACTTATTCCTTTAGCTTCAGCACAGGGTGACTTTTGCTTTACATCTCTATGTATCCTTCTGCTTCCTTCGTAGATTCTTTTTTGCAATCAACCGTGTGTGCAGCTAAGTAATTTGGGGCGGTCTGAGCCAACAAAGAAGCAAAACAAAAAGAACAACTTTAAATTGATAGAAACAAAAAGCAAATAAATTTTCCGTAAACAGAGCACAAAATAAAAAAGATTTGAAATAAAAAAACATTAGTGAAAATTGAGAAATGTTAACAAAGACGCAAAGTGTAAAAATTTCACTTCACTTGGTTTCGCTTTTCTTTACATTCACCTCAACTAACCTTAAACGAAACCTAGCCGCAGGCGCTTTTACGGTTAACATTGCTGTGGTATGAGCGCGCACAACGCAAAGTGGCTATTTAGCATTTTTGAAACATCATACTCATCCCGTGCTCCAAACGATAACTGCAGCTGTTGTTGTTCTACAATATATGTTGCTGTTTGTTTTTTCTCTTGTCTTCGCTCTCCGTATACAATTACCTGTCTGCTTTTTCAACCCGCCACTTTATTGCCTGCTACTTCAAACAGTCCTTGTTGTTGCTAGTCCTTGTGTCCATGCTGACTTGCAATGTTTGCTATTTGCCATCGTATTGACCCGCAGGTGTAGTTGTTGTGACTACTCTGGGGTCGCCTAATTTTTTATGCAATATTTACCAGCTTGTTTGCTGTTGATTTACTTGTTGTTATTTCTTGCCTCTTTCGTTTGTGGTTTAATATTCGTAAAATGCTAGGAAAAACTTATATAAATTCCCATTTCAGGGATCATTTAGCATTTTCACTCGGGAATGACAATATGGTTGGTGGAAAATTATTAAAAAAAAAGCGTGAATTCATTAAAGAAGAGTTTGAATTTCGAAGCAAAAAATACGAATTGTATATTTTTAGTTGTCAGACCAATTAATTTTCAACATCGAAGCATGTCTATCATTGGTGAAATTCAAAGAAGTAGTAGAAGAATTTTTTTTTTATTATTTAAAGGAGGAAGCTAGTCTGGAACGCAAAAAATGGGCATATTTTATGAATTTATTTTGACTCAAATAAAGGAATCAATGGAAAATCTGTGAAATAGATTCAATAATATAGGTTTCATGGTACAAATACAAAATATTTCGTGTGAATTAATTCCAAATGGCCTCTGTCCAGCATTTCTTCGAAGAGCCGTTTTTTTCTAATTGGTCCATGGTAGAAAAACCGAAACTCCTTAATTTTTTTCTTGGATCAAAAAATACATTTTTTTTAGTTTCTATATAACAACAGCAAAAGACGTTTAAAAAAAAAGTTAAAATTTTCACTAGAAAAAATATAATAAAAACTATGTAATATTCTCTAGAGAACGGCATTTCGAATATACTGTCAAAATTTCGTAAGAATCGGTGAGGATTTTTGCGAGCTATGTCTTCGATAAATTTGAAAAAAGTGCTATCGAAAAAATCGTATGTAAAGTTAAAACGGGCTCGGGGCATACCTGCGAGGCATTGCCGTCGAATGGAAAATTTGGGCATTTAGATATTTTTGCCGGCATCCATTTTTGATATCTTATTTCTAAGACCCTAAAATAAAACAAAAAATTTCAATTTCACACTTCTCACTTGGGGGATAAGCAAATATGCAATTGGAGTTCCAAGAATCCTCGAATAACTGAAAGAAGACCATTACACCCTAATAACCTCACTGCCTGGTGAACTCTTTGGTGTGATTGGATCTGTGACCACGCGGAACACCCTGTTTACAGGATACACCTTTAACTCTTGAGCACTTGAAACTCAATATTCGTCAAGTTATGGCTAAGATATCTCAAACGGATTGAAGCATGCAAAACTTCCCGAGGCTGCGGTCATTTGAATGATGTAGGTTTTCACGTAATTTGCCAGGTTAAAACTTTACAATAAAAAACCGAAACCGCAAATTCGATAACCCACTATTATACATTTTCTGATTATTCCCATTTGGCGTATTTAATTATTTTATATTATTATTTTGTCTCACTAGTAAAATACAAAACTTGTTTTTGCATATTCTGATTTAGAAAAAGATTTAATGTTTCTTTTTTTAAATAGTGCTAGCGTGTCCTTTTATTTCTTTGCTTCATCCTGCAAAGGAAACCTTACAATAAAAGTATTTTATATGCTTAAAAACTTCCAAATCACTGTCGTCTGTTGCATAAATTCAGGCGTAACCGATACAGCTGTTTGAGTGCAATTGAGTTCAATTGAATATCATCGCTCGCATACAACTGCAGCCTGTTATATCTTCAGGTATTTGTTGCTATATATACGTAAGAGTGTATTTTTATATCACCTACATGTAGTGTCTGCTACCTCAGGTGGTATTGCATATTTTTAGGGTTACAAGCCAATCGCAAACGGCGGAACTTGAACCTGAACTTCAGTCAGTTTATGTTTTCCTTTTTCCATTCACTTTGTATTAACTGCAATAAATTCGATTTTTGCCTTTTATCGACAGTTTATTTTATGCTTTTTCCACTTTTTCAGTTTTTTGCTATTTTATGCCTTCCTTTACTTTCCGGCGGCGTGTATACCTTTTTGCGAGGGAAATTGTAAACAAATGCCATAATATGGAAAGAAATGTACATATGTATTACCGGTATGTATGTATTCTGCGGTAAACGGAAATGTGTAGTTTGTCTTGTGGTTGTTGGTGAAGGTGAGTTTTTCCGCAAGCACTTTCATGAACGTTAAACACACACACACACATTTACATAATTGTGTCTATATTTCTATTAAATATATTTATGCGCATGAATTAAAGTCTACGGCTGTTAGGAGGTAAATGGCGTTTACCATCGTCAAAAGGTTTGTCAATGCAAGGACAATTATATTCGAAACTTGTGGCTTCATTTCAGCGCTAGCATGTAAAGAGTGTCTTTGTGTGCAACGCCTCCTTTGGGTATTTAATTTTTTTTTGCAGGAACACTGTTGAACTGAAATCTTGTGGTTGCGAAAGTAAATTGAAAAACATTTATTTCTGCGATTTCCTTTTTTTATTTATTTTTTTAGCGCCCTTAAAGAGGACGAGAAGTTTTCAGTGTTTAAAACCAACTAAAAAATTTTGGTTTACTTATTTTTAGAGGAAAATAATAAATCGCACTTTTTAGCTGCTAAACTTTTTTTTGATGACAATGGATTAACTTTCCAATAAGAGGTATTGTCTTGATATTCAAAGAAATGTTTCGTTGCTTTTATGACACGTAGCGCCGTCTTGTTGAAAGTAAACGTTGGCCACATCAATACTATCCAATTCCGGTCATAAACAAATCATTAATCATCTCTCGATAGCGCAAACCATTGATTTTCGAAAATGTAAGGACCAGTGACCCCACCGGACCATAAACACTTTGAAAATAGAGAGTTTTCCGAACCCCAGATGCAACAATTTAGCTTATTTGCATAGTCGTCGACATGAAAATGGGAGATCAAGATCATTTTTCAAAAAAATTTTTCATGAAAAAATTTCAACGCATTATTGAAGCGTGTATCGTTCCATTTTTATTACTGGTACAGTTTTTACTTGGCAAATGTCAAAAGATTACTGCTTCAAAAGTGATTTCCTTCTACCGCACTATCAGGCTATTCAAAATTAGATTTCTTAGTGGAAAACCCTTTATTATTTTGCGAATGAGCCAGCCCTGTATTGAAAATGGTAGACATAAATGATTTTAGAACTAACAGATCTAACAAGGACCTAACTAACCTTACCCTAGGACTTTCGTAAGATAAAGATTAAAATTTATTAGTTTTATACTAGCTCAAAATTTTGGTATAAAATAAATAATGTTGCATTTTCCTAAATTATTAAACTAAAATCAAAAGCAAAGCATTTCTTCTTGAGTAGTAGTACACCTAAGTATACCACGATGCAGCCATGATCAATATTGACAGATGTTTTTCTCTGACGTAATCTGCCTGAAGCGCGTATAGGACCCCGAAGTAGCCTCGTCATTGCACTAAAATAGCTGATATGAGAAATTGTCCACAAATTCAATAATAATAACAATTATAGTAATAATAATAATAATACCATTAATAATAATAATAATAATATTAATAGAAATATAGTAAGCAATAATTTAGAAACAATTGGTAATAATAGTAGCTCTTAAATTTCATAAAAATAATGAGCCAATTTAATTACTTTTTTTTTCAAATAAAATCTGTCAAGAAAAAAAAGTACATTGGTACTAAATAACTCTATCTGGTCTTGTAAAAAGCAATATATTATTTTTGCAATAAATGGCTTGAGTTGTCTGTATCTCACGTTCTATAATTGCGATTGGATTACACTGGGTGGCGTTAGAAAGATAATATTCTTTACTAAATAAGATAATGGGAGAAGTGTTGATCACATGCCGAGTAATGTTCAAGCGAATGTAAAGGTAAATATCAGCAATTAGAAAACACGTTATGTTCTACAATTTTTCTTCCATAAAAGCGAAATAACAAATCAGGCAGCTGCAAATGTGAGTATTATTTAAAGTCCTGAGATTTTGAAATCGTTGACTCTGAGCTTGCTTCGATTGCAAAGAAGCTACACATGGTATAAAAACAGTTTAGAACCACCTAAAAAAGGTTGAATATACAAAGAAGCTCGATGTATGGGTGCCATTATGGGTTAATCAGAAAAACCTCAAGACGGTTTTTGCATCTGCGAATCGCTACTAAATAGAATAAAATTGAACCATTCCTGAAGCGAACGGTGACTGGTGAAGATGGTGGTGGAGCACTTACAGCAACGTCAAACGAATTCACAAATGTTCTCCAAGTCAGAATTGACGACCAGGAAGGTTTTGTTGTGTGTTTGGTGGTATTGGCAGGGAATCATCTACTATGCGCTGGTCCCCTACGGTAAAGCTCTTATAACGATGCATATTTAACGTATGTTAATCGGATAATACTAACTATGACTAATAAAAATTTTCAATTCAATGCAAAAATAATGTATTACTTTTTACAAGAGAGATATTCCATGCATATTGACTTTATGACAGAATTATATTGATTTTTTGATACTAGCATACACGAGAATTTTTACTCAAAAACCAATTGAGGCTGGGGGTTTTAAGCTTAAGTTGCTGTATTTCAGCTAAAATATATCTTTTTCAGGTCGCCTAGCTGGATGCCAAGCTACATACATAGCTCCAAATCGTTATTTTGAAGAATACCAATTGTCTGCTAGTAAGGTATGATATGAAGATCTGACGGAAATTTGTACGCAAAGTCTTTTAATTTTGTGTATAAGTTCCTTTCGAAAGCTGGATCCACATCAAAAAACATCGCTGAACAACACTCTTTCAACTCAAATGCCTACCTTATTTCATAGGTAATGCGATTGACTTGCTCTGTAGTGCAATGCTTTTCGTGAAAAACTGGCTGGATCTCGTGTAATTTTTATTCGTGAAATTTTTTTTATATATTTTTAAATATGGAAAGAACGAGCAATGACGGCGGCGCAGCTCTTTTACCGTCTTTGGCTATAATCATAATCTGTGACATTTTCCACGCTTTCGAAAACTTGTCATTAATAAGTTAATTGGTATTGGGCAGCTCTGATATAATTTATGGTATTATGTGGTTGTATATATGTACTTAAGGTTTTCATCATCACTTTTATCTCTGGTGTGGTCATACTTACGTCAAGAATAGTCCTCAAAACATAATGAGACAAAGTTGTGATCTAGAATTTATTCATTAGAGTTGGAAACTTCGCTAAAGAGTTTTGCAAAACAGTTGATTTTTCCTCTTTGCAACGGCCAAAAGAACCAGTTCTCTTCTTGAGCTGTCTCTCAATTTCTACAAGTGGCCTAAAGTTCTTGTCGGCCACCCAAAGAGAATTTTTTTTAAGAAGTATTCAGCATCATTGGCATAGTGACCGCCACCTGCAAAAAATCTGTTAGATGGCATTTAAGATAATATTTTTATTATATTAATTTTACTAAAAAAAACTTGGCAAAAAATATAGCATTTTAAGGTCGTCAGTTCTAAAAAAGTTTCTTAGATTTATTATATCATTTTCAAGTGGGAGGAAGTATACCTTCCTTCTAATTAAAATTGATTTTTTGTATGAAAACTGAATGTTTTCTATTGTTCAACTAAAACAAAATCAATAAATATAGATACAGATATTGCGAAAAAACTGAATCTAAAAGTTACTCATCTAGTAACATATTTGTGGACCATCTAGGGCTCGAATAGTTCTCAGGTATATCTCAAGCCAGTTAAGCCAGCTAATTTTTTTCGCACAGGTAAAAATTGTTATTTCCTCCTACTTACGTTTTCCAATTTTTTCAATGAAACTGAATTGGAATGCTTCCTGGCAGCTGCGCCTAAAAGCACACTAAATATGCAAATCAAAATTCATTGCTGTGTTTCTTTTTGCCTTTTTCCGCTAATTCGATACAGATGGTGCAAAAATCTTAAGTATAAATCAATACCGTAATATGCGAGACGGTAAACATATATACATACAAAAATAAATATCCTTCATGTTTATATATTAGCATATATTTTTCATTTTACTTTGTGTGTTTATTTTCTGTCCTTTTTTATGCCGAAATTTCGCTTTGTGTGTCAGGGCATGTTTTGAATATTAAATCAGCCATAATATATTACAAAAAAAAATTATGTATTACATTATAGAAATATGCTTTCGCAACTGATACTAAAATGAGCTCGGGTGGGCGAACAGTTAGAAGGAGTTGGATATCATCCATGGTATGCAAAGAAGCTTGGCACTCTGTGATATTTTCTATGCTGCGGCCACAAATATTGCAAGCTGTCTCAAATAAGTAGCTATGTGTGATTGTGTGGTTATTATATTTCATGTATATATATGTGTTTGTATGCATATATTTGTTTTTGACTTTCCCTTTTTAATATTACATAATTTCTGCTCATCAGTATGACATATTTGTAGGCGTTTGACATGCAAATGAAAGATTAATGATGGAACTCTTGCAGAAGCAAAGAAAGAGAGGGAGGGAGAGTTGAAGGAATGTGTTAAGGAGGGATGAACTGAATTGTAATTGTGTTATTGGCTTGTAGAGCAACGCTATTTAGTTCATTTCGGTCATTAAGTAGTATGATAAAATTTAAAGCTTTTTATTTTTTTCAATTTTAATTCTTTTAAACATAATTATTACACAAGTACTTATATTTTTTCTGCTCATTTTAATTATGATTTTCAAGAAATTTTGAATAAAAAAAAATTGATAATAAATCATTTTACTGAAAGTGTGTTAAAAAGCAGCACACTTATTTTACGACAGAGTTGCCAACTTTTTCCAATTTGTTTTTGAAGGAACTAAATCTAGTTAAATTTTTCTAGAGTTACCATTCTAACAGTATAAAGTATATAAAATCAAGTAGATAAAATTATATGATTTGAATAAAATACTGTACTATAAAAATTATTTACTGGCGTACTCATGCGATTATACAAAAAAAAATATATATGAAAGTTAGTTAAAAAAAATCATGATTTTTTTGTAGAGTTGCCAGATATTTAGAAAAGAAAGAGAATTTATAAATTAAGACATTTCAATATGAATAAGAAGGAAAAATTTGTGTGTAAACTTAAACGCTGAAATTTGAAAAATTTTTATACTTTACTTGGTGCTGTCACTAATTTGAAAGTGTCAAATAAAAACATGTAACAGAAACAAGCAATAATGCATTGTTTTGAAAATGTAAAGTATGAATCCAGATGAAAGGAAGAGACCGAAACCGAAAGAGCGTAAATCGTGTATTCGTTATAGAACCTTTCGTAAGGAATTTTTCAGGGATATCTGCGATCAATCGGCAAATAAAAAAACGTATACAAAAGAATTGTATTTTTACGCATGGTGATTTCTGAGTAACACTGCCACTTTTTGCGGAAGTTGTACAGAAAAAGTTTATCTTAAAGTTATGAAATGCAGCAACTTTTATCGATAAAAAAAGTCAAATCATTATCTTTCAAATCTCGACCGTCGCTTGCACTAATGGTTATGCGATTCAATAACTCATTTTTAACAATAGGCAACAACTGGCTTTTTGTAAGGAATGTTAAGCACTCCAAACGAATTTTGGAAATGAAATAAAACCTCCTCATAAAAATCCATCAGCGTTTCAGAGGCGGTTTACGATAAACGTTCACCTCAGATTGGAGGAGAAGCTCAGCGGAAAATCCCTTCAATTACATGGCGGTTGTGCTATGTTGTGCTAGTTGGAGCATTACTTTAAGAAGCAAAAAAGCTGCTAATCTTTGACTTTATAAGTAAAAAAAACCTCAATTGCTGCAAAATTTAATCTCCAAACATGGAATGCCCATTATTAATATTAAATAAAGGTGGCAAGCTTATCAAAATATCATAATATGCGAAAAGTACAAAAAGGAATGACAAAAGCAAAACAAGTTCGTGGCAGAAATTATTTTTATTAGATGAACTGCATTGGATTACAAGGTATATATACTAGGGGGGGTGAAGAGTAACCTTCTTGACCGCCAGAATGCCCTGCTACTGCAAAAAAAGTTATAGTGCCTTGTAGCCCGTTTATATTTAGGTAAACATGCCAAATTTCCGATCATCAGTAAAAAATTCAGCTCACGCGAGGAAATCATCGACAACGCAGAGGAGTATTTTGCAGACCTTCCGGAAATTACTTTTCGAACGGTATCAAGATGTTGGAAAATCGCTGGAATAAGTTCATCCAACTAAAAGGGGATTACATTGATTAAAATAAAAAAACACTTTAAAAAATTTTTTTCATTCCTAAAGAGGTTACTTTCTCCCCCACCTAGAGCTTTGTAACCACTGAAGCGATTTTCCTCATCCAATTTGTGGCATGCTTCTTGATGTTTTTCCAACAAATGGAGAGACCTATAAGGAGCCTTTATTTCATGTCAGAAATACCCTCGGAAGCGTTGGCATTCCCTGTCGAGGGGCAACCGCAATTAGAAAATTTAACTAAATTTTTTATTTAAATTCATTTTCTAACCACTCGGCCAAATTCACCAAATCAAAACGTGTTATGGCAAACAACACTACATGACTCTCCGCACTGTAGAGGAGATCCAAATAAGTGGATCTTACCGAACTATTGGGTGTTGACAATTGAATAGAGCAGCTTGCCGCTGCCTGTCCTGGGATATCTAACCTTCGCAAAAAACTTCGAATAGTTGTTTGGGTCTGTTATGCATGATTCACGGACGACTGGCTCATAGATATTCCCCATTGCACTCCTGCAAGGTGCTATTGGCAATCAGTTACGAATAATCGCAAGGCAGTTAAAACCATTATATATTTTTTATAGTGTTAAAACTGAGATAAGCATTGAAAAGTAACATTATTTACCTCTTTCTCGGTGAATATCTTTGTTAATATTTGCCTTTTGATTGGCTATCAACTTGATACATGATTTCTTCAGCTAAATCTGGGGCAAACATATATTTCACAGATTCCGAACCTCAGTTGGGTTCCAATGAAAAAGGTTTTCCACTTCACGAAGTAAACTTCTATCCAATGATGAATGGCACGAAATTACCTTATATTAGGATAAAACGTAAGCCAATACTCAAAAGGCGCTTTTGTCTATTATTTTCCATTTGCTTTAATATACATAGCTTAAGTAATTCCCCGATCCTACTTTACTTCACTTTAACTTTAATAAAATACCAATACTTCATCAAAAAGGCTACCAAATTCAAAATAATCGTCGTTTAGTTATCGATATTTCGAATAGGTGATGACCCCAGCTGATCAAGCAATAACGAATAGTGGTAACCTTAAAATTATCGATAAGTTATGTTGACGATTCGAAAATGGTTAAAATAAAAGGATTTATAATAAGAGTTGCTATTCTGAATAGCCTGCTATTCCGGTAGATGTTTCTTTTAAAGCTTCAACTCTGCATTGAAATGATTAAAATTCATTGTAAAATTGACAAGAAACTGGCAGAAACGGTTCGTAAAACTAAAACATTTTTCGGTTGTCGCGAAGCAGCTTATCGCATCTCAATTCAGAAATTCATGGAAAAATTGAAGCGGTTGGGTAAAGTTAGTGATTTGAAGAATAAAACTTGTACATGACGCTCAAGAGCAAGAATATTGCTGATTTAGCGCAAAGTGTTGGACATTCCACAAACGTCACTACACCGAATTTTGCACAAAGAGTT
This sequence comes from Ceratitis rosa, assembly GCA_037013455.1. Classification (NCBI taxonomy): domain Eukaryota; kingdom Metazoa; phylum Arthropoda; class Insecta; order Diptera; family Tephritidae; genus Ceratitis; species Ceratitis rosa. The sequence continues at coordinate 11,105,650 of JAWMAG010000004.1, read as the reverse complement.
GGGTCTTTAGGCTTACAAAGTTCACTTAACACAAGAACTCAAGCCGGCCGAAAACCCAAAATTTATTGTTGGAAAGCTTCCCCATCCTCAACGCGTAACTGTTTGGGATCATTAGACTTGAAAATGAATGGATTGCGCTATCGACAGATGATACGGCCGAAATTAGAAGGTATTGATCTGAGCAATGTTTAATTTCAAGAAGATGGCGCTTTATGCCACACAAGCAACGAAACCATCAATCTTTTAAGGGAAAAGTTTACGCAGCTTGTTATCCCTCGAATGCGAGTTCTTGTGATTTAACACCTTGCGACTTCTCCCTTTGGAACCGCGTGTAAGATAAGGTCTACGCCAACATGCCAATGTCTATTCAAGACCGCAAAGATGGCATAAGTGAAGTTATTGAGGGCATGCAGCAGACACTTTGCGATTTATTGATAAAAAATTTAATTAAAGGGATACGGTCTTGTACGGGTAGGCGTGACGACCATTTGGCTGATATTGTTTTCCATTTTTAATGGCATATCTTCTTCTTCATATTGAAATAAATATACGAACATTTATTTTAAAAAATGCTATTTTTCTTTGAATAGTAAAATAACACCACCTATTGGAAAACCCTGCATAATAGTAAATTCCTGCACAAAAAAAGTAAAGCAATATAAATTTATCATTTGAGAAGGCTTACTTACAGTGGAAAGTATTTTTGAATTATCATTTAATAATTTATATTTAGTTTTTATTTAATATTAATATTTTTATTGTGTTTAATAATTTAAAAAAAAATTACTTTTTGGTTGAACTGCAACCTTTCGCATTTATTTAAATATATTGAATGTTTAAGGTTCATAAATGCAAAAAAAAATGTTCTTTCACTTACTTTTCTCAACTTTTCTTAAAATATTTTATTATTTTTATTCACTGTTCTTCTTATGGGAATAAACTTCGCTTTTAATATGCGCCAAAATGTATGCTTTCTTTTGCATATATTTAGCCTTTACTTAACTCAGTGTACGCTCTTCTACCAACACAAAACTCAATCAACAAAAATCATACCAAATTCAAAATCTTGCCAAATTAACTACCCTAGACCTTTGGATTTTTATTAGCTTTCCAATATGCACAAGTTTGTTTGTTTGTTTGTTTATGTGTGTGTTATCATACTTTGTGGGCTCAACTTCTTCAAGTGCATGTAAAGTAGTAAATTTACATAAGAAAAAACTTTATGAAGGTCGTAACTTTTTAACCTTTTTCTTGTTATTTCACGATAGCTTTGCTTGCATAGGCGAATTTTGTTGGGTTGTAAAAGAGATAAAAATACTAAAGTAGACTGACAACGCTGCGGCTAGTAAAAGTTTTCACTCAAACAAGAAAAACAAACAAATGAAAGCCATTGAGCAAGGGAAGGTTAACAAATAAAAGTGGAAAGTAACTAGAAAACTCACATAAACATAAATCGGAAAAGTCATTTTTGGTTTCCAACCTATGCGATTAAGTGTTCGTGTGTATGTACTCTTATGTGTATGGGTTTTATTTAACATAGTGGGTGGTCTATGCTTAACTCACTCGTGAATCCTTGAATGCTAGCAGACATCATTAGAAATTCCCATACAGCTAGCAGGAAAACGAGAAATCGGAAGGGTACTCGTAGGAGACACGCTTGTGGTAGGCGGAACGCAATATATTGATGGGGTGGCACTTTAAACGCAAACCCTCTTTCTTCATTCCACATCTCTGCGCTTCGAGTAGTTCAACTAAATGTAACGCCAAACTTTTTCAAAAATCTACTCCTATAACTTGTAGCCAACCATTTTGCCATTAAAATTAACATTGTAACATTCTAAATGGAAATAGATATGCTGCCGAAAAGTATGCAATCTATTATGTCACGCTTGTAAATGAGTTTAGATATTGCAAATCATTACCGAGATTTAATTTGGTTAAACAAAAATAAACTTTTTCACGCAATTTACCGATAAGGATGCCTCCACTATTAGATGTTATTTTAATGCTTTCTGTGCTCTCAACAAATATTACGAATATTAATTTGGTTATTCAAAATATATTGCATACTTTGTGGCTGCATAAGTATGCTTTCATACTACTCATTTCGTTAGCTAATACATTTTTGAATTACATTTTTTGGGTAAAACAAAACTTTCACGTTCCCAACAATAACAACAACGAAGCCAGTAACAACAATATGTGAAGCACTAAATTAAAAAGCCATCCTGTATTCATGTTTGTATATAGTAAGTATGTATTCATATGTGTAAAACATGGTGTTTGGGGGCATGAATAATGTGTTATTTGAACCCAAAGCGTTAATGGGGTTTCGTGATGAGTTTTGAAGTACATAGTCTAGGCATGAAATATGATTTTTGTTATTGGCAATTTAACGGTTGTTATTATTACGGTATATGGTGTGAAAAAAATATTTTTTTTGAAATATATATTTGTATGTACTTGCCACACGAACGCAGTCAAGTACGGCGTGTGACACTCAAATTCACTTTGCCCAAATGACTAGCATGGCAGCCGTAGAGTAGTTAGCAGTGCGCACTATTATGTGGATGGTCCTGGGTTCGGGTCCTGATCTGAAAATGATTTAAAATCATAGAACATTAATTATTCGAATTGCGGTCGTCGTTGGTCAGGGAATGTCAAGTCTTCCGATCATATTTCTGACATGAAATAATAATTAGATCAATAAACCTGCCGCTTTTTCTTTCCAAAGTTTTCTAAAATGTCCCCTTTTTCCCCATGATAATGATAGTATTTCTACATATCTATTTAGTTTTCGTGGAAATCATGGCACACTGGTACAAGTAAATCGCATAACTAACAAAATAGAAGTTTTGGCTCAAGCTCTTGACAAGTTGTGGCGTGATGGACTTATTCATAAAATTAATCAATAATTTCTTGGCATCTTCCATAACATTATTTGTGTTTAATCTGGAGAACAAAGTCCTCCTTTATAATGCGACCATGAGACCGCGGCGGCCGCGGTAGCCGAGTGGTTAGCGTTGCGTATTGCCATTCGGAAGGCGCGGGTTCCACCTACATCAAAAAAAAGTTATGGAAAATTAATTTAAATAAAAAATTAAGTAAAATTTTCTAATTGCGGTCGCCCCTCGGCGGGGAATGTCCACTCCTCCGAGTGTATTTCGGACATGAAATAAAGCTCCTCATAAAAGAACCATCAGCCGTTCGGAGGCGCCTTAGTATAAACTGTAGGTCCCTCCATTTGTTGGAAAAACATCAAGACGCAAAATACCACGAATTGGAGTAGGAGCTCGGTAGAAAAATCGCTTCAGCGGTTGCAAAGCGCCAATTATATTTATGAGACTGATGGATGTACGGAACATAGTTAGATTTCAGTCTAAAAATTTAAGAACTATATCGGATGCACTATGCTACATGGACCTAAAACATACGCACCATCAGAGAAGTTGTATAAATAGTAATATAATAAAACTGTGCAATCTAAAAGATAAAGTTCACGGTAAATTCTAAATTCCAAATTCCTGAACGTACTAGTATTTGACTAGTATAAAGCTGATCTGTATTCGGGCAATTGACATATCATAGCCCATCGTCGTGTTAAAAATACCATTTGCTTAAATGGGATATAGATGGAAGACGAATTAGTCACACCGTCAATAGTTTCAGGAACAACAACTGATTTTGGATTACCCTCACTTCGTCTTGAATTATCTACGACGATTGAATTCTCCACCCGATTGTTAAATCCTGGTCCTTGAAATTTGTAAAAAACATAATCGCTTGAATATGATGGTAATTTAGTTAAATCTTTTAGCCGATACTAATATTTTAAGCTCCTGTAAACAACACAAATAGCGGCTTGTATGTCAAATTATGCCGAGTATATACCAGATGTGTTAGTTGAAACCGGTTTTTTCGATAAAGAAAACACTTAATTTTCAGAGGAATCTCAACAAATTATGGATACCATTCCAAAAAAACCTTTTCTCTTTCGAGGCAAACCATTCGATGAGCCATTTTTCGACTTCTTCAAAATTAGCGAAGCACTGCTCTGCAAGGGAGTGCGATAATATTTCCCAATTAAGTGTTTTTAATGTGTCTTTCACCAGTTTAGCGGTATGAGACGGCGCGTTGTCATGTTGCAAGATAACTTTGCCATGTCTTCAGGCCCATTCCGACCGTTTTTCGATCAACGCATGATTCAAATTGATCATTTGTTTGTGATCCGTATTCACCGTTTCACCAGGTTTTAACAACTCGTAGTACACCACACGACACTGGTCCCACCAAACACAGAGCATTGTCTTTCGGCCAAAGGGATGGGCCAGCTTCACCAGGGTAAAGCCATGATTTTTTCGCTTCGGGTTCTCAAAATAAATCCATTTTTCGTCCCCCGTGACAATTCGATGCAGAAAAGATTTCCTTTCGAACCGTTGAAGCAGCATTTCACAATCGGTTTTTCGATTTTCCTTTGTCTATCGTTCAGCTGGTTCAGCTGGTGTGGCACCCATTTTCCATACTTCTGGATCTTTCCCATGGCTTTTAAACATTGGCAAATTGCTCCTCGAGTCACATGTAGTGCTTCTGCCAATTTTTGTTGCAATTGGGTTGGATCAACATCCAATAACGCCTGCAATTCCTCGTCTTCGAACTTTTTCGCTGCACCAGGATGTTCATTGTCTGTCAAGTCGAAATCTCCACTTTTAAATTGACGAAACCATGTCTCACATGTTCTAATCACTAGAGCATGTTCACCATAAGTTTCTACCAGCAACCGGTGAGCTTCAGCTGCTTTTTGCTTTTGATGAAATAAGAAAAGCAACGAATGCCGCAAATGCGATTTACTTGGAACGAAACTCGACATATTCACTGAGGTAAACAAATATGACGCTATTATTTTGACGGAATGTGACTTGCGTATTTTTGTAGGTTAATGTCAATAGAAAAAAATTACATACATGCCAAATCATATAAATTTATACATATTGCTAGCGACATCTACTAGTAAAACCGGCACACTTCAACAAACACACCTAGTATAACATCGGGAGTATCAAATCCTATGATAATGTTGTCAGTTCCCAGAGTTCAACAGTATGGTTGTCAAATTCGAAAATATAAGAGGCTGCCCTAGCTCTTCTACATTTTCAGAAAATTACTTTAAAATAAATAAATTTTTTACTTCCTTCCTCAGCTCTATGACCCAAAAAGCATCAATTAAGTTAAAATAAGAAATAAATTTTAATTTTTTAAAATAAATTCGCATACTTTTAAATATTTAGAGCTTAAATTAAAATAAATGGTTTCATTTTTTTTTTATCAATTCACTGCACTATCAAAAAATATAATTTAAACTAATTTTTAACCAATTCCATAATCATCATACACTTTAAGTTCCTCATATTGTGCTGTAAGACCCGACTGCTCTCCTTCATTTCAATGTACACTTACTTCTTAAGAGCAAATATTCTGACTTAAAGCGCACGGATAATTTAGCACTTACTTTCGCTTAACTAAACCACAATATGAACCCGTTTCACAAACGTCTTTACGCCAACTGTGCGCATCATTCAATGCCCGACACTTCGTAAGTATTCTCCAAGCCTTGGCTAGCAAATGTCAGTTTGTTTTCAGTATTGCGTAAATAAGAGCAGCCTACTTTTAAGCTCAAGCAGAAAGTTATACAAACATACACAGCCTAATGCTTACCGTATAACATAACGGTTTATTTCATATGACTGTGTTAAGCCATCAACGATTGCTTTACAATATTTTTTTTTTCATCTCCCCATTTTTACTTTCTAAATACTTTTCGCACTTTCGCTTTAAGCGCCTACGAACTTACAGACACACCACTACATACATACATATGGGTCTATACTCCTGCACACAAACGTGTATATATTTGCTTTATTTCTTTTCATTCATGCTCATTTTGCGCTTTCACTTGGCTTACGGCATTTGAGCTGCTTTAAGCACACATTGAACGCCTCAAAGTATGCTTTTGTTAAATTGCTTTACGCTGCACCGCTGCTGGTGGCTTTTGATTACATTTGCGGTTGTGCTAGTGTATGTGTGTGTGTGTGTGTGTGTGTGTGACTGCACTCACTCTTATTTTCACTTGTTATCTCAATAATTTTGCTTGTTTATTTTGCTGGCGTTTTACTCATTTATGCTATACTGGTTTGGTTTATCACGTTATTGTTGTTGTTGTTGTTGCTGTTGCTGCTTTTTCGGTTTTATGCCTGCGGTTACTTGCTGCTTGCTCATACTTTGCTTATATATGTTTCTTCCAGCATTTTAATTGTATTTTTATTGTTGATTGTTTTGTCGTTTTTTGCTTCTTTATTCGTTTAGCTTCACCTGTTTTGTTGGTGTTGTTGTTATTTTCTGGGCTTTGTAATTTAGTTGAAATAAATATGAAGTTGTGTTTTCCTTTGTAAGTGTTATGTTGGCATTTGATTGTCGGGGCGTATTAATGCGTGTATAAGCGATAAAATTGGCGTTAGGAGCATTTAGCAGGGTATACATATATATTCATATTATATACATACATAAATTCATGATGACAAACGTGCCGCAATAGATGAGTGGTTAATATTGCATACATATATACATATTTCTGACATGAAATAAAAAGCTCCTTATATAAATTCATCCGTCGATCGGATGCGGCTCAGAACAAACTCTAGGTTCCACCATTCGTTGATACATCAAGACACATGCGTGTTTTCGCGTTAATGCCAGGGAATATATCGGGATTCTTGCAATAAATCGCTTCTCATTTTTCCTTGGCGGTAATCAATCTCCGTTTAGCGTTTTAGATAATCAGAGAGAAATGTGCTGGATTCTTTGATTGATAAATGAATATACATATATAAAAAAAAAATAATAAAACAAAATTGACAAAATGGTGTCTACTCAAAAAAAAAAAAAATTGTAAATCTTATTTGATACCTGAAGAATATATCTGAGAGGGTTGCGTAAACAATTTAAGACCGATCTGGCAAGCCATTTGTAATAATTTGAGAAAACCCACTTTGAAAATTTGATTTTGACAAAACCACATTTTAAGTTTCAGAAAAGTTTTTTTTTTTTTTTTCAAAAATTAAGTGTTTGTGGAAATAGTTATCAGCTTGACTTGAAATTTTCCAAGAAAATACTTGATTATATTGGGTACATGCATTAATACGTGCGGTTTTTTTTCGAAAATTAAGACTTTATTGTGGGCAAAGTATTGCCCATCGAAAGCTACGTTGTTTGCCTACTTTTCTGGCAGTTTGTGGATCCCATCCCAAAGGAACTTCTTCGGCTTGGAGGTCAAGAAAAAATCGAGCCAATTTCTGATACCCTGTTCTGAAGTGAAGCGTACTCCGGTGAGGGCATTCTGCATTGATCTGAACAAGTGGTAATCGGAAGGTGCTATGTCTGGGCTATAAGGCGGGTGAGGTATTTCCCACCCACAGTTTCCCAAATTCGGCGTTGCCGTGGATGTCGATGGTTGGCCGGGCTTCACCTACGATCTCTTGTGGGTTATCATAATGAATCTAGTTTTCATCGCCAGTGACAATCCGATGCAAAAATTACTTCTTTTGGTGGCGTTGAAGCAACATTTCCGACATGTAGAATAGACGTTCGACGTCTCTTGGCTTTAATTCATAAGGCACCCAATTTCCAAGCTTCTGGATGAATCCTAATGATTTCAATCGTCTGGAAACGGTTGCTTGATCAACTCCTAATACTTTTGCAAGTTCTTCTTGCGTCTGGCATGCATCTGCGTAGAGCAATGTCTCCAATTCTTCGTCTTGAAATTTTTTTGGCTGTCCGGGTCGTTCTCCGTCGTCTAAGTCGAAATTGCCACTTTTAAACCGTGCAAACCACTTTTGGCACGTTCGTCGGCTAAAGCATGGTCACCATAAGCGTCCCAGTGAGATACGAAGGCTTTCGGTAGCACTTTTCTTCATCTGGTACAAATTTCGACACTTTCAAATGAATTAAACAAATTGACAGTACCTTTGAAATGAATATAGCCACAGATGAACACGACGCGAAATAGTACTAGTAGAGCCCTCTCTTAGAAAACCGCACGAATTAATGCATACACCCAATAATAATAATAATAAACCTCACGACCAATCGACACGAGGAGTGCCATCCACATAACGTACGACTTTTGCCAAGTCATGAAAGGCAAAATGTCGAGATTCAAAATTGTTCAGCTACAGAAAAAATTTATTCAGCATGTGATTTTAAGTAATTTATAGTTTTAACATTTTTTTTTTAAGCTAAAAAATTAGTCTAAGAGGTCAAAAATGTCAGAATGAAAATCGTGATATAATCAACCATACGGTTCATTCAGTTCATTATTTTAGCTTATAATTTATTTTACATACTTTAATTAATTTAATAGTAGAGGCCTAACTGCCTAGAGTTGGAACATAGAAGTTTACCTCTGACAAAAGCCTACAACAACTACAAATAGATCCTTTAAGAATTTTGACTACGACCAAAGCGTCAAACATTTCTATTCGACTCTAAGAATACAGAATAACTTGATAACTGGAGTTCCATATCAGTGTGCCATATTCTAATATTGGCCTCATAAGGGTCCGTAAATTCATTGGACCATCTTCTGACAAAGGCAAAAAAGAATTTTTAGCCTCCGAGAATGTGGCGAGAAAGAAGATGAAAATAAATTTTAAATTTTCAACAAAGTTGCTTTATTACGGAAGATTCATTATTAGTAAATAACAAGAACATAATTATACCAATACGATTACTTTAAGGAATTCATGAAAATATATCAATTAATTATGATAAAATATCTCTAAATATCTCACGTTGTATTCCATTACCGAGAAGCGCGGAAACATAATTTAGAAGACTTGGTCGACATTCAAAAAGATCGAGTTTATGAATGAGCATTGAGTGGTTAACCCTATTGAATGGTTTACTGATCGTTTTTAAAGCTTTTCGTAACCAATTTCAGCAACACGAAGGTACTTTATATCTTTCTGTAAGGTAAGGTATCGTTCGTATAGATTTTTTTATATTTAATTTTATTATATTTTTTATACTAATATGTTAAATATATGAAAGGCAAAGAGCTTTCTTTGTTTAAAATTTCAAGTAAATCGAACCATACATATGATCCTTCGGATAGATCGCTTCCAAAAAGAAAAATTCTTCCTGCAATCGAAAGGGCTTTCTATGTTCCATATATTAAACAAAATTAATTTAGGCAGAAAGCAAATTTTGTATTTTATGTAAATCAAACGATGAATACAAATTTTTCAATAAGATCGGTCTCGCGCTTATTTTCCGTAAGAAAAGGTATTCTCCATGTCATTTTAAGAAAAGAGTTACATGTGTATGAATTTTCTTGAAAAACTTAAATTTTTTCGAATAGTTCGGTTCACACGCAGAATGCACTCTCTCTAGGATCAATGGGTTGGGCTTTGGGTTGATACTTCAGTCATTCAGGACAAAGCTTTTTATTATGTTTAGATATATATCTATATCAGTTAGTCATTATTTTTTAACATGATCCGCTGTGCTAGCTGCTTATACTAGCTTATGGTTCTTAATGAGTTGAAGAAAAATATATTCATTGTTAGTATTTCAAGTCCAATATTTTTAACTAAAAATTGTTTAATTTATAGAATTACTTTATTTTCAGCAATAAATCCCTTTTCACAAATTACTATAAAATTGGATAGATTAGATTTTTGGTAAAATAAACTGAATACAGATACGTTCAAGTAATATGATAACTCTGATATCAAACTGATGGGGCAAAAAATGGTTTCAATGTAGGAGATCGTCATTTTAAATACATAAGTGGCATGAATTTAAAATTTATTTATATATTTTATTTTTTTATTTACTCTTTTTTAACCTACACTTTTGCTGAAGGCAGACCCAAGATATATATATAATATATAAGTAAATATTTGTGTTGTATGAGACATACTTTATTTAATTACCAAGAGTAAGGATTCTCATAAGTTCGTATTAATGGCATAAGAATTATATTTTTATACACATTGATTGAAATCACAAATCACACTTATCAATGTCGCACGGGACATGCTCATGTATTCAATTTTATTACAACTACAACAACTGTTGACAATGTCCTGTATCTTATTTGTATAACACAACTTACCATAGTTGCAAACCTTTACTTAACGAATTTCACATCCTTTCGATTTCGAAAGCTGTTATGGTACGTATACCACATATTACAGTATGGAATAACAAACTTTTATAAAAGTTAGAGCAAAATCATATTTTGCACATTCACAATAATCCTTTTTCGACTTCGAATGATTTCGAATAAAACAAAATTATAGTTTTTCCCAATTTATAGCAAGTCACTAATAATTACATTGCATCAAAGGTGCATGTCTTCGCTTTGAAACACTAAGTTCATTTCGCGATGAATTCATTTTACAGTGAGCATATTAACATGCTGTTAAGTTTCAACATTCTTTGTAAACACTGTGCCAAATAAAATGTTAATTGGCAGTATATGTTAATTAACAGCATAAAGGGAATAGCAGAGGATTTTCATGGAATGAAATATGCAGCTTTTGTTACTATTGTACCATAAAATAAGAATAGATACTGTTAATATCAGCATGTTTGAATAAGAGCATCGCTAAATGGCTATAAAGCGCCAATATTTAATTGTTGCAGTCAAAAATTACATATTTAACATATAGGAAAACCTTCTAGTTTTTTCTGATTTTTTTGTATTTGTAGTAAAACAAAAGTTCGGAATTTCAGGTAATTTTTTGGTTTTTTGTCTTTTGGTTCTTTATTTGGTTTCACTTTAATGAGCTGCGAGTTCAGCTAATTTCCAGTTTAACCACGTTTATTTTTTTTTTTTTTGTTAATGGAGCTTCAAAATTCTGTAGAACTCATTTTGTGGCTTTAATGTATATATTTTTTAAACAATTTTTGTTCTAATTTCTGCACTTTAATAATAGTTTTTTAATAAACAAAAATGGCGACGCATTGATTTCTGAATTACTGCTGGCAGTCCTCAGTCAATACGCAGAAGATACACACTCAAATATGGAACAAAACAAAGTGTAAATCATTATAAAAATACACATATATACCTATTCCATAGAAATTCTGTCCACTACTGCAACGCGGCGTCGCAAAATTCCCTACAGAATTTACATAGACATTTTAGTATGATTTGCATTTGTTTTGTTCTTCGCCTGTGGTGCGCGTTAGTGCGAAGCTTTTTCAAATGGAGTGTGTATATCCATGTTTGTTTGTGTGTATATATTATATATGCCCTTGGGCTTAGAGTAGTTTCATTTATATTGTTTTTCAATTCACTTTTGTAATTCTCCCTATTTTGTTTGCTGCTGATGACTTTTGGATTTTCGCCCATTGTTTTCGGCGATATGAAAGGCTCCTAAATGCACGCATTGTTAGCGAGTTGACTGAGCTTAATTAAAGTTTTTTTTTTTTTTTGCAAGGATAAACGGGTAGGAAAGGTAATGTAAATAATTTAAAATGAAAACCTGAAATAATAGAAAAATTATAATGAGTTATGGTTTTGTGGAGCTTTTGAAGTATTTAAAACTACTTAAGATTGGAGAGTGAAGATTGACAGTAATTAAAGTTTCAGTTTTGAAATAATTTCCAATAAAGCAACAGTCGATTTCACTACTTATTATTGTGGCGATAATTTAAAATTCGCCATATTTGACATCATATTAACAGAATTTCATTGAACTCAACTCAATGTTGAAAACAAATAATGTTAAGAAGTTAATAACAAACTATTCTTTTTTTATAAATAGACTGCCGCATATATGCCGGCAAGGAATTTTAAGATGGTTCAAAGATATTTATTCGGTTTTTACATTATTTATTTTATTATAAGTTATAATCTATTATGTTAAAAGAAAAAAAGTTTTCCAAATATTAGTCTAGACGAAGAGCTTTCTATGTTTGAAATTTCAATTAAATCGAACGTAAAATATTATTCTTTCTGATAGATCGGTACCGAAAAAAAATATTCCATGCATTGACATATTTAGGAAAAGAGTTATCTATGTTCCATATATTAAACAAAACCAGATCATATATATAATGGATTACAGGAATACTTCCCGACATTAATTTAGGCAAAATGCTACGTCTAAACCATATACACGGTGTATCCCAAAAATAACCGAACTTTATATTTAAATCATACAACATACAGCGCCATCTATTCAAAATTTGCAACATTAAAAAGATACATTGATCCTCTTTCAAACGCACCTGACTTCATGTAAGTCGGATGACAGATGTAAAAGTGACAGCCATTTCAATAAAACCAAAGTGTGCTAATGGTTCCAAAAAAATGGAACAGAGAGCAAATATAAAATTTTGTGTCAAACTTGAAAAAAAAATTGAAATTTAAGTTTAAAAAATTAAAAAGAAATTGAAAAAAAATGAAGCAGCCGTAACCGAGGTACTGAAGAACATTTGTATAAATGACATAAAAAAATCTATGCATGCGCTGGTTGATCGTTCCAAACGTTGTGTTGAGTCAAATGGAACCTATCTTGAATAAATAATAACTTTCAAAGATAATATAATGTGTATTTTACTATTTTATATCCAAAAAGTTCGGTTATTTTTGGAACACACAAACCATAAACACGATTTCTCGAATAGATCGGCCTCAGACTCATTTCCTGGGAGAAAATATGTTTCCTTAGCCAATTTAAGCAAAGAGCTACCTATGTTTGTACCAAAATTCATAAAAATCGAACGATTTAAAAATAAATACGATCTTTTTGAATAGAGGCTCTCATCCCAGAAGATCCCTTCTTAACCGATGCCTACTCTCTCTCTTAGTTTCAGATCCCTGCGATCAATGGTTTAGGCTGTGGGTTAATTCGTTCGTCAGTCATTCAGGACAAAACCTTTTTCTTCCTGAAAATTATGCCTGGGACCAATTTAATAAAAAAAAACAATAATTAGGCTACTTTTTGCCCGAATTGCATGAAATTAACATATTTGAAATAACCAAAACTCGCTAACAAATTTAGTTTAATAAAAGTATAAAAATAAAGTGTCCTTTGACTTGATGTCGGTATATATTGATCGGTATAAAAAAATAGTAGCAAATTAACAAAAACAAACTTCTACTGTCTAAAACTATTGTTGTAACTTTTTCACTATTTCCAAAAAATATATGGTCTGAAACAGTTCCATTTAAACGAAAACCTAAAAACAATTCAACATAACAATGATCTGAATAAGCAAATTCAAAATAATTGAATGACATCGGTGCATCCACAGGATGAGTGTGGCAAATGTTGCCCGTTCGCTCCGAAGACAATTATTTCTAAGAAAAATAAAACTAGTGAAAGTAGTACTAATATCGGGACTACGACTAACAATAAGGGAAGGGCTTAAGGGGTAAAGCCACTCTAGAGGTTGAAAAATAGACACATTTTTTAAAATTTATTGTAGGAATATGGGAAAAGGAGTAGAATTGCTATTTAACCATTTCATTGGATTTTCACGGGAGGACCGATTTCTTCTAAAGGATGAGACCTAGAACAGAAAAGCAAAAAGTTTTATGATTTACAAACTATGGCCTTAAATTTTAAAAAGATTATCCTCTGACTAAAAAATACACACTAAATTATTTTAAAACAAGTTTACATTTAAACAAAAACCGGCTATGTAGTTCCAAAAAAAAATATATTTGTGAAGCTGCCATAAAAATTTCAGATAAATCAGTCCGAATAATCTGTCATCCCAGTTTGAAAAATGCGATTTTGAGAAAAATCCGTTTAAAGTTTTCATTGTACTTGAACGCTCTGAGGAGCTGCAGAAAAATAAAAAACACAGCTACTTGAAATCTCTTTTTCACTTTAAAACCAACTGCATATCATTTCTGGGACCCAACAGTACGCTTTTCGGCACATTTTCCCAGTTGTGACCAGGGGAACGCAAGCGGGCGAAGTTAATGCATGCGTGAAGCGATCACATTTGTGGCATTCAGTGAAAAATCTCAGCCTGACTAAAAGTATTAAAGAACATTTTAGAAGAGATGTTTCTGCAGAATGGTTCTAAGACCTTTTGCTTAAAATACAAGAAGGTGATTTCTGAACTGAATAGCAATATAATTGTTCCTACAGCATTTAAGGTCATGCTCTTAAGGTAGCAGCAGTAGTCTTGAGAAAAAGCTGCTTCTTCAAGGCCGGTTGTGTGTGGCATGTTCCAGAATGAGCTGACAGCGTAGTCTGGCGATTCTAGCGCTTCAAAGAAAAACAAAAAGAAATACTGCCATAGGTGTAGGACATTATATTCGTAAAAATATATCAGAACTAGATCTACCCTGCAACGCTTCGCTGTCGCACATACGCATTGAGTGCATGAAAAATTAGTTATGGGATATTTTTTTATCATAGCTTTACTTACTCAATACTTGTGGACATACAAAATTTTTGGTTGACATTGGCTCCTAGTCTACTTCCCAGAGAAATGTATAAGCTTCCTGTTAAGCTAAGTAAAAAGCTACTTATGTACCAAATTTCAAGTAAATCGAACCATAAATAAGCTTTTTTTGAATAGGTCAACCCCTTGTCCACTTCCCGGAATTTTTGTTTTTCGTAAAAACCTTCCCTGGGACCATAGAAATATTCTGACAAAATTTTAAGTCAATCAGTCGGAAACTTTTGGATATTTTAGGAAAATACAGGATTTTCCAAACGGACATTAGTTTTTTATATGAGAGGAAATGAGGTTAGGTATATAACGAAACCTGTTAGAATAAACAAATCAGAAAGAATAAACCAATTAAAAAATAAAAAACAAAAAAAAATTGAAAAAAATTATTTTGTATGGAAAAAAGTCACTTTTGGGAGTTTTCCAATTTTCCGAATTTTTCACAGGAAAAGTATAAAGTTTTTTTATTTCTTAACCTTCCCAGATCCACAACGAACAACCTCTGAAAAAATCTCTTAAAATATTAACTCAAGATTTTAATAAGGACATTTTCAAATTCCATGCGGCCGAAGTCTACGGTAATTTTGCTAGTTAGTCACCTTTTTTACAATAAAAAGTTTACTGGAACATAAAATTGGTTTTGTCATGTTTGTCGAACAAATGAGCGCTGAGAGGAGTAGTGTTAACGAGCTTTAATCGATCAATAACTTAAGATATCATAAGATTTAATGCAAACCTCTAAGAAGAGTAAAAATACCACGCTGCCCTCAAATAAAATCGAAAATTGGTCTCTACCAAAGCTTAGGAAACCTCTACTGCATTGTTGTTGTTGTTGAAAGACGTCTTAATCGGCTAAAAGCCGGACACTCGCAAAGGTGTGTGTGCTCAATCGCTTCGTCATTTTTTGTGCATGATCTACACACAGCTGATTAAAATTTACCTTGGTTGTAGAGATGATTTTATATCTTACGGATAGATGCCCCTTAAGTACAACCACAAGCTCTTGTTTCCTTAGTTGAATCATAATAATTTGGTGCTACGCCCTGTTGTGAAAGTGTTTCAGGACCTTAAGTGTTGCTCCTTGGTCCGCTTCTTTGGACAACCTTCTATAGCGCTTTTAAACTTTGTGTTGATATACTTAATTACCCTAATTGCCGCTAGAATGACTACCAAAAAGCTGATGGATCCTCCTATTAAGGTGGTTGCCCATTTGGCTATTTATTTAGTTGCCCACAATCTCTGCTTAGAAAACGTAGTTGTAGTCATTGAGTTTGAGTCTACCTTGTTTATTGGGATGGTCACAGCACAGTCTTGCTCCTGTACATGTATTGCATTTAGACACCTCTGTATAGATATGGTTCGTTTAAATGTTTTCGTCTTTCGCCACTGGAGAAGTATAATTGAAGTACTAGACCAAATTTTCTACAATAACTTGTGTTTTAATTGGCTAATGACGAAGATGACTTCTAAGGTTTTTGTCATCATCGCACCTGCTTTACCAAGTACATGTGTCAAAGGTTTAATACCGTGCTTCTTCTTTAATTTCGCTTATCACACTAATAATCCATATGTTAGTTTAAGTGTAACGACACTTGTGTAAAGTTAGTGCATCATGTGTGGTCGTAAGCCTCATTTTAGAGCAATAGCTGTTTTGTTAATTTTTTTTTTTGGTAGGGATTACACCGAGATACTCAACAGAGTTGAAGAGTAAAATAATGTTACCTCTTAAAGATGATGGGTTAAATTAGTGAACTATTGTCCTTCTCTTCTTCTAGGATTTCAGCCTAATCTTCTCCAATGGATACCATCTTATTTCTGTAATAGAATGCAAAGAGTTTTATTTAAAGATTCTTTTTCGGACATAATTGATGAAACCTCAAGAGATCCGCAAGGTAGCCATCTGAGTCCTATTCTGTTCTTCTTTTTTATTAATGATTTGTCTTCAGTCAAAAATTTCATTGTACGCAGATGATGTAAAGCTTTTTAAATCATACACGGTGTGTCCCAAAAATAACCATTTGACTCAACACAACGTTTGGAACGATCAACCAGCGCATGCATAGATTTTTTTATGTCATTTATAGAAATGTTCTTCAGTACCTCGGTTACGGCTGCTTCATTTTTTTCAATTTTTTTTTAATTTTTTAAACTTCAATTTCAAATTTTTTTCAAGTTTGACATAAACAACAACAAAACAAACTCAAGCTTTAGATACCAAAACTCTATGGAAATTTTCCATTTATTAGTAGAATATTTGTAAATTTTTGGCAATTTGAAAATGGTATATCTAGGAACAACTACATCGTTAAAGAAAGCATGCATTTGGTAGGTATTATAGGTTTGCATTTGGAATCTATTCACTCAGGTAAACACTTGGAACAAATCACATAGCCTTATTGAAAGTCTTACTCGGGGTACTTTCAGTGGTTGAATTTCCAAGTTTCAACGGCTGACAAGCAGAAATCGTCTACATGATGCCACGTGTTCACGAAACCCTCTCCTCCTATATTACCGTGGGCACCGCTTACGCTATTATAAATAGCCGAATCAACAGTACAGGTGCATTCACCTTTTCCAGCTCTTCACTGCCAAGTTCAAATAGTTCAGCCCGTAAGCCATCGGCCTCAGCCGCTAATTGGTAATGGAACACCTCTTCCATTATAATCGATTGGGGTTCCACATTGGTCCGTTTAATCAATTAAAATATTACTCAATAATTAAAAAATAAATGAAAAAAGGATATATATATTTAAACAAAAGACATTAAAAGGAAATTGTGTTTCACACATATGGAACTTATTCCAAAATTCGGAAGCAATTTTATGATATAAATTATATTTACTCTTACAACTAAATTTGTATTTCTTAGAAAAGATCAAAAATATTTTTTATTGTATTTGACATTAAGAACAAGATCAATAATGTAATCAAATAATTGAAATTTCTCCTGATTTTTTTATATGAAATGCTCCAATTTCCGTTTATAAAATTCTGAATTATTGAAAATACTTTTCATATAAATATAAAAAATAATAACATTCATATAAGTATCAAATTAGTTGTAAATGAAAAATTTGTAAAAGAAATTACTACAACCGACATTCCTAGAATATCCATTTCTCCTTCATCACCTAAAAATATCCCTAACTCCATATAAGCACCAAAAAAAAATCCCAAAATAAACTTCCAGCGGAGAAATACACTTCAACATTTCCCCTCTGCACACACGAATCCATGACGTCACAAATCAACCTGTTAAGCCCATAAACACGCGACTATGGTAACAACAACAAAGTTATGTTGACAACATGTGGTTGAGTGGCAACACAAGCGTGTACCGTGAAAGCAGCATACAACAGGAAGTCAAACCGACAATCAGAGCAACAACAAAAACAGCACACAAATGAACCTAAATCAAATCAAATTTCCCTTGCGCGAGCAGCACACAAAGGACAACAACCCTTGACCGAGCGGAAACCGGCAAAATGCACAGTTATGAAGGCTAAGGACAACAACACCAACACAAGAAAGGTGCACATACACTAGAAGCGGGAAGTGGGCAACGAAGAAGCAGACTGTGTGAGAATGAAAATTTTCCAGTGACGAGCAAGGCGAGAGAGTCATATAGTGAAATTTCCCAATTGTCATTATTTCTGATGGAAAAATGTTTTGGGTAATTGACTCACAAAAATTTCCTTTTAAAAGTCCTTCGTTGCCTGCTGAGGTTAGTCGGAAAGCAATGCTATGCATCAGGATATTTCAGTTGCAGAGCATCGTTGCCGGTAAAAGGACATACGAGGCATAGGTCTGAGTGCTTTTTGGTGAAAGTTGTTGGAAAAGTTTCGTTAGACTTGTGCGAGACGTGTTTTGAAAACTCAGTGCGGGAGTTGATTTTTCGCGGAAAGACGCGTTTGAGAGAAATAAATTAAAATATAATGAAATGTTTTAACTAAATGGCAAATAAATATTTAAAAGGAGTGATTGGATAGTGTTCAGTACTTAATAAAAAATTTACTAATTATTAAAATATTGGTAATAAAAAAGGTGTGTATTTCAAATGTAAATAAAATGATATTAAAATTGAATTGTGTTTTTGATACCAAATGTTAAACAGAGGTTTGAAGTGAAGCTTTTGATACAAACAGAAATATTTAAATAAAAATTATAAAATCACGCTAATTAAAAAATATAATTGAATAATCAAGATAAATAATATTAGTTTAAGAAAAAAAAAATGAATGAAATGGATTGAATACCAATTTTACAAGAATTTATGTAACCAATGGAAAAATTGAAGAAAAAAATAATTTAGGAATATTTTTTTTTTTGTAGGTAGAGGGATAGATTTATTGAAGAATATTGTGTACGGATTTAAAACCAATCGTGTGAGTCATTTGTGATAGAACGAGATTAAAGAAATTTGAAAGGAGAATTTCCATAGGAATATTTTGTTTCCTACAGTTTAATAGTGAAGTTGTTGAGTACGGAACTCAAAATGAAAATTATTTTATATAATTTTAATTAAAACAGATATTTATTATGCCTCATCTCTCGGAGAAATATTTTCACTCAATTTCATTCCATACAAAATTTATAGCCATTTTGTGGTCTATATCTGATCAGAACAATTTCAACGTGGATTTAAAAAATTTAATTAGTGTTGAGTTGATATTTCTAATTTTGCTAGTCAAATTATTGTATAAAATTTCTGTATCTACGACATCTTTCTTGCCTAAAAAATAAACAGTTCTATTACAAAATGACAATAGATTACAGAATGTGAAAAGCCAACATATTCGACAGAAAAGTGCAAAAAACTTTTTTGCGTCAGGAATCTTTTAGTTAAGGATTTTTTTACAAATTATAATATTAATAATAAAAAAAATAATATAAGTAATAAAAACCATAATAATAATGATAATAATATAAATAATGATAATAATAATAATTATAATAATAATAATAAACAAAGTAATAATAGTAATAATCAAAATTATAATAATATTAATAACAATAAAAATAATAAAATAATAATAACGATAATAATATAATAATAATTATAATAATATAATGATAATAATAATAATAGTAATAATAATAATAATAATAATAATAATAATAATAATAATAATAATAATAATAATAATAATAATAATAATAATAATAATAATAATAATAATAATAATAATAACCATAGTAATATTAATAATAATAATAATAATAATAATAATAATAATAATAATAATAATAATAATAATAATAATAATAATAATAATAATAATAATAATAATAATAATAATAATAATAATAATAATAATAATAATAATAATAATATCATAATAATAATTATAGAAATAATAGAATAATAACAATAATAATAATTGTAATTATAACAATAAAAATAAAAATATTTTTTTTTCGCATTTCTTACTAATTTAGAAATTTTTGAGTGCGCCTATAGTCTTTAATAGATTTGTTCATAAAAAAATTAATTTCTATTATTTTCATTAAAAAATCAAATAATTTAGTAGGAATTAAATATATTAAATTTTATTAAAAATTATTTAAATAAAAATTAATAATAATTTAAACAATAATGTTTTCATGCCAATTTAAAATTTTTAAATTATTAATAAGGGTTTAAATATTATTGATTAAATTTGAACTTTTTTAATTTGTACATAATGAGTTATTGCTTTAAGCATAAAATAAAGAATAAAAATAAAAAAAATAATTCAAAAATATACATCCTAACCTTTAAAGAATAACTTTTTAAATTAAATTTTGCAAAAAAAAAATTATTTTGAAATAGACGCACTATCTCTTCCTCATTTACACAAATGGAAGATGTCTCAAAATTTCCCGTCCTTTTGCTAGTGAACGTTTCTGCAAGATTTTGGTTTTTTATTTATGTACGATTAAAATATTTAAAATAAGAGAACAAACAATTTTTTTGAACTCCAATTTATTTATTTTGAATTTAAAATACTTATAATCAAATAAAATTCGCATGGCATATAAGTCATAAATCATTGAAACGTGTTGTGATTTTAATAAAGTAAAAAAAACCACCACCAGTCAAAGTGCATGTGAGTGTCTATGAAAATCCTGTGAAAAACAAATGTCTGCAAAGTTCTTACATGTACAATATTTCTATATTTCATTTTAAAACGCTGATTGCATATGAAATTGGAATAAAATAGGAAAATCAGCAAAAAGCTGAATCAGATTCAGAACAGCGCAAATATGAAAACAACGTAAAAAATCAAGTTATAAATATAAAATAAAAACATATATATATAAATAAAATTCTCACCTTTGTTTAAACAACAAACACACACACACTCAAAGCGATTGTGCACAACAAAATGCTAGTTCTCTTTTAACTAAGTACAAACATAAAACGCGCGCTAAGACACTGCAGTGAAGTGATAATCAAGTGTTAATGGCAAATATCTACCACGCCAAGTGTTATTTTTTGTTTTTGGCAAAAAAGCATTAAAAGAGCAACAACAATACACACAACGGATAGAAAATAAAAAAAATGTAAAAAAAAAATAAAAATAAAAAAATTTCCACCCGACGCTTGGTTTTATGATATTTTAAAACGGTTAAATATATCTGTAAGTGCAACATATTCAACCAAAGACCAAACGTGCGCCTTAAAAGCTAGTGTGTGCACCTAAAATTATGCTACAAAACAGCGAAAGGAGCAGCATATACTGCCTCAAGTGTCATTTGGTGTCATTGTTGTTGTCGTCTGTGATTTTTTTCTTATTTTTTTTTCTCTTCATAAGTGTTTCGCAAGAAATCTGAAGCGTTTTATTATGCATAGTGTATATTATTGCACACACACATACTACATACCAATGCATATGGAAAAGTGTACGTTCTATATAAAGTAGTCTAAGTGTCTTCCTCGGCGACATTCGAAATACTCAACACCTGTGTCATTGTACTTAACTAAATATGTATATGTATATGTTCGCATAAACGGAAGGCAACTAAAAACGCAAACATAGCCAACCGCAACCGCAACCATAACCGGCGCCGCGACAGTGAAAAACCCATAATCATAAGCTCTTAAGAAATATATACATATGTAGCTAGCTATTTGTATATGCAAACATATGTATGTGTGCTTATAAAAACATAACATTTTCGTGTGTTATATGCAACTGCCGCGCCATTTCCGTTTCCGTTTTGTAGAATGTATGTGTGTGTGAATATTTCTTGTCGGTGCAATAAAAAATATAAAAAAATATAAAAATAAAAAAATACAAACACAATAACTGTGAAATAATTCTAAAATGTGCTCTATAGTTATTTCTTTTGAAAGTCATTCGTCTTTATATGTTTTTCTACTGCCATTCTCTGCGCCAATGTCAAGCCTTCTTTCCGTCTTCATATCTATACACAGTCGGAAGAAAGTGCAAGCAGTTGTGGTATATTTGTTTTAAACATATATTTACGTATATATATATATTTTTTATATTTTATAGAAAAAAGTGAAAGGTGCATTTGCAAAAGAAATGCTTTGTCTTTGCTCCTTATTTTATTTACTACTTTGCGCTGTCTTTTACTGCGACGCTTTGCCCTCGCTTGTCAATGTTAATGTTCTTTTAGTAAGGAGCAACGTGTGCCTTGGGTCTCGTAAGGCTTTTTGTTAGCCGCCAAATTTTTTGTTCTTTTTATTTTCTTCTTAACGGTTTTTTTTCTTACTTTACTTTGACTTTCTTTGAATTTAATGCTGGTCTCTGTCGGCCTCTTTCCGCATGCCATTGTGGTTGGATTATTACACATGGCAGTGGTAAAATTGTGTTGCCAAGTCGTGAACACTTGTATGAATATTTATTATTTTTCAGTTAAATTTTATTGCTGCCTTTTTTTATTGCAATTTGTATATACAAATAGCGCATGATAATAGTTGATGATTAGTAATTGTAGATAATTTAAATTTTCAGAGTATGTAAAAATTATATTCGCTTCAGAGGAAAGTTCGGAATTTTTTTTATTAAAATTTTGATGGCTCGTCCTATACCTCAATTAAGGTTTCTTCTTCTTTTTTCGAATAAAAATGGACTTTTTAAATAAAAAAAAAAAAAAAAACAAAATGTTCTATTGCGAAATTTTTCCAATTTTTCGCAGATATGAATGTACATTCATATGTACATGCATGTAAATTTGTGCTTATATGTATGTTAAAATGTTGTTTCAAAAATTTCATCTTTTTTGTTCTTTTATTTTTTTAAATACATAAAGTATTTGAACAACGAGTACTCGATCACGAGCTCAAGTAATTCGAGCTTTTTCGCATATTCTCGAGCATTTTGAACAAAAAATTTGAATTTTTTCCCGGAACTTTTTTCTATAATTTAAAATTTATTTATGCAATCTGTAAAACTCATTCAAATACTAAAAAATTACAGGAAAATTTAAAAAATGACAATCCAATACTTGAGCAGTTAAGTAACGAACGAGTATCAAGCTGCTCACACTACTCGATACCTGGGTATCATCTAATTCTAGATCTTTTGAAAAGCAGCAGCTGACTAGATATAAATATTTTAATTAAGAATATTCAACAAAATAACTTTCTTTGGTGTAACAAAAAATATATGTACATATATATATTCAATTACGTTGAATTCGAAGAGTGATTCTTTGAACAGCAGAATGTTTTCTTGAGGTTCTAGTACATTAGTCTATGCTATAATTAAGCTCGTTATTACATTTTTTACAGCGAACTTTTTTATATTAACAAAAATCATTAGCAATGTTATTTGGATCTTTTCTTTAGCTGAACTTCGAACGTTTTTCGATGAATTGGAAATGTTCACGTTCGAAGATTTTTGGTGCTTATTATCCAAAATATCCCCTCCAGAATCATCTATTAGGGCTATTGTAAAGGAGAATTTTCAAGCGTTGTCAGCGATGTTGTAGGGTCTGAACTACATATATGATTGGGTGTTTGTTTTTTTATTTCTACGTTCAAAACGATAGTTAACAACAGTAGTCATTCGAATCAACAATTGTATTGAGCGAAGGCAGCTCACTGTAATATAATGTACTCTTTACTTTCCCAAAGAAAACCTAATCTGCTTTGGGTAAATAGAAATGGATTTTTTGAGGTGGATTTTATATAATTCGCTGGAAACTCAAAAGACTCAGTTTGCTTAGTATGCTGATGTAAGCGAAAGTAAACGGGTCAAGTTGATAAGGTTTGTTTCCTTACTATTTTCAACTTACCACAGTTCGGTTAGTTTTGTTTAAAATCTTTGTCGTTATCTGTAACAGTATATGGTGCGCCTTCGGCTTAAAAAATTCTAGATAAGAAGTGATCCAATTGGCTTAGACAGTGTTTATCTGAAACTTCACGTAATTTCTTCCGAGAGTGCAATGCATTTTTTCTTTCTCCTTTTAGTAAAATACTGAAATATGCTAACTTGTTAAGGACTGTTAAGATTTTGATTGAAGATTGCTTAATGTGTATTCTTTATCGCCTGGTTATTTTAACAACTTCCTTCGCTCAAAAAAGGCTCATGAGGATTGGCTAAAAAATACGATAGTGGTGCTTCGAAACATTGTAAGAGGTGAAGAATCATAGATTTACGTGTATGACCTCGAAGTAAAAAACAGTGGACAATAAAAGTTGTTCGCTCATGAAGCACCTCCAAGCAAACTACTGCCTTTTTTTTTGGAAAAAGTGGAGTAGAGTGGGTGTCGCAATTATACCAGAATAGTAAATTCTGTGTATCACAACCATTTGTTTACCAGCTATCTTTCAAGAAGTAAGGAAAGCTAAACGCCAAAAAAAATGCGAAATCTCCTACATCGACTCAGACTGTGTGGCAAAAGTGCTTCGACAATTCGCTCAAACACATACAATAAAGTGTTTTTAATTTTTTGATATTTTGATTTTTGTTTTCTAAGTCCATACTAAAATCGATAACCCTCGTACATCTCAAACTAGTTTTTCTGTAAGAGAGCATTAACTTTTTGGTTTGGTAGCACCTCATGCTCTTCAAATAAAGTTAGCGATGCTTTAACAACATTTGAAGAATTTGAATCGTAATCAATGAGAAAAGAATTTAATTATTTAATTTAGTATACAAAAAATGCGCAACAATTTCAAGAGTTCAAATTTTATAAATTAAGTTTGAACTGAATTTTTTGAATTATTATTTTCTTGTGGTTGACGTTAATAAAAAACTTAAAACGTAGTTAATAATAATTAAGGAAAATTCAATTCTCGTAGCTTTTTGATACATCTGAAAACATTTTAGAAAATATTAATTTAATAATATTTTTAATATATTATTTAATTTTTTCTGAATTGAAAAACTTGTATTTCCTTTGACAGCAATGATTATAAGGCAGACACTGTATAAATATTGTTAAAATATCACAAAAGCAATACTTATACAATAACAAAAAGATGTATGGGTGCATAAATATGAAGAGGGACAAAACCATCGCACTTGATAAAAACAAAAACAAACTGGAATATGGACAAAAATAAAAGGAATACATATTTGAGATCATAACAAAAAATAATGTCTGGACAGAATTAGAGAGGCCAGGCGGAAGATGGTAAATACCCCATATCGTGCAATACCACTCTGTTGCCTTCTACTCCAGTCAATATGAAGATTATATGTATATGTATGAATGCAAGTTGGTTCCTAGAAGCTGACGTTAAACACATGTGGCAGCTCAATTATCCCTTTTTGTTTTGTGCTAAGCGCACGAGCTAACAGCCTACTCTCAGCTAAATTTTTAGTGACTCTTACTCCATAATACATACATACAATACTTACAAGCGAATTGCCGTCTACGTGATCTTTGCTACTTATTACGTTTTAGTATCGCAAACAAAGCAGGAAGAGAAAGAAAAAATGAAATAAAATGGCATTGGCATTGTAATCTCGCAGCCACTTTGTGGCTTTGCTTTTGTTTGTTCAAGTCAAAGAAAAATACGAAATTACGCCACAAAATAACAGAATTCTCGAAAAAAACGCCTAAAAGTAGGCTGGTGTATTTTATATTTAGGGCGTGCGAAATACCTAGGTGCTTAGAGATATGCAAACACTAGCAGCAATCCGCACACATACATTTTGCGCATTAACCATTGTAATAATAATAAAAATAATAAAGAGATTTTTTATTTGTACACGCTACATTTATTTTCTATTTGCTGTTTGTGTTTGCGGTTTTTTAACTGTTGGCAATTGCCACGTAGTGCCTACATTCAGGCGCACAAGAGTTTTCTAGTTATTTGTTTTTGTTTTATTTTTTTTTTTGTTTACACTCTACAACTCCGACGCGTACAGAGTAATCCATGAAATGTGTGACTTGAATTAATCTTTAAAATAAATATATTTTGTTTGTAAACATTTGCAGTCGCTGAATTGCCTACATTTAGGCGTACATATAAACACCTACATTAGTTTTGTGCTAGTATTTTCTTGTTTTCTCTTTTTTCTTGCTGTAGTTTTCTGTTGCAACTAATGTATGTGCCGCGTTATTTACGTTTGCCACAAAACGTGTCTGGCAACTTTTAATTGTTTTACCTCAAAATGTTTGCTTTTATGTTTGGTGAGAAATCAAAGACTGTTATTAGGTGTTGTAACTGTTATGTGCTCTTGTTTAGGTTATTATTGAGTGCGGTAAGGGTAATAAAATCTGAATGAATCTGAATATATAAGTGTGTTGTTATTTTCCCCGGTCTGTATTATGTAATTCTCTAAAAATAATTGCTTTGGCGTAGACAGTTGTAATATTATTGCATACTTTTTGGCACGCACGTTTGTGAAATTTATTTGAAAACCAATTATTTTTGGTTAATTAAATTCTTAGTGTGTCATAAATCGTTTTTATAGTTGTAAAAATTCACAAACGACTTGGCAAATAATTTTTATAAATAAGAAGCAAGTTAAATATTTTCATTGTTTTGACACAGAAACGTGGCATTATCACTAAAAAAGTCGCTACAATTACAAATTGTTTAACTACTCAGTACTAATATTCGTAAAATACATAAAAGTGCGTAAAAGTGTATATCATGAAAGTAAAAATGGCTTCCTCATATAATATTTCTAAATAAAATTTTTTTACGCAAACTAATTTTTATTAATAAAATAATAGTACTTAGCAAATGAAAGATATTAATATAAAGAAATTGAAAAAATTTTTTTGGAAACCTGACCTCAGTGAATATTATAAGCTGGCCAGCTTTTACACCACACAATGCGGAAGAAGTAATTAAAACGCTCTCATGAGAGAAAAAATCAAGATACCAAGGGTCACATTTTTTTGCCAATTTCCAATTTATTAAATATTTTATATAATCAGGAAAGCGTCACTGGGATAAAATCGAATAAATCACTCCTGTGATATGACCATCCAAAGTTGAGCAATCTCAGTTTGATTTTTTGTGCATGAAAATATTTTGCATTATATTTTCACGATTTTAACTTAAAATTTCGATGATTTTTATGGTAAATATTTCTTTGAGGCTACGTATAAAGAGTACCAAATTTCAGCTCTTATATGCTTTTTAAACAGATTTATAACCCAAAATCTAAAAAAACAGAAAAATAGATTATATGTTATAGATTTAGATGTATGTGATTTGGCCGATTTCGGCGGTTAATGTCGTATAAAACTACATCTGCTAAAAAAGTTTGGTTGAAATATCTCCAAAACTGAGGGAACAGTTTACGTCAAAGCAAACGGAAATACAGACAGACCTACAGATGCTATAAATTTAGCTGGGTATTCTCCCTCTCCTCTTTATTAACACAAAAAGATTTACTAAATAATAAAAATAAGAATAATCTATTCATACAAGTTTATCAAAGAAAAATATTCTTCTTTATTGATTAAATTTTGTAAATCTAAGCTACCATAAAAATGTTTTCCTACGGTAACATTTTGAAGTTTGTGGTATTTGCTGTGTATAATGATAAGCAACCTGGATCAGTTGCAAAAAGTTTAATAATTGCACTTCCTTCTGAATAAGATGATATGTAACAAATTATGTGCTACAGGAGGCCCGTACCGGCAGTAATCCGGCAGTCTGAACGGTTGCTTGAGCTTCAGTTTGGCGCAATTGATTTTGGTGCTCACCACATAAGTTATTTTCGGGTCGTACCTATAAATGTTGGATGTAAGTTCTGTTGGCAGTCTCTTTTAGTGTAAAGCAAAGCAAAGCTCTGTTTTATGCCTATCTTTTCTTTGCTTACTGAGTTACCTCTCACTTCAGTGAATAGTTCACATTTTTTAAAAGTAAAGGTTTAGTAACATACATAGAATTTATATGAGAAGGCTACAATACTTTTGACTTTTGAATTAATATTAATTTTAATTAACAAAGCATTCCAGAAAGCTCTTGGTAGTTATAAAGTGCTATTTGTTAGTATGAAGAAAAACCAGTTTGTCAATAGTATGGGAAATTGATCATTTAAAAAGTTCTCTCAAAGGAATTGTCAATATATTTTGCTGATAAGTTAGCACAACTGTCTTCTACACTGATGTTTAGTTCTCGCCGTAGAGACAATCTAGTAGGTGAATAAAATGATTTTTTGATAATACATATACATAAGTTGATTTTTGGGCTAGAAATTCATTCAAAATAAAAGCTTCGTGTGAATGAATATGAACTCGTTGTGCTAAATCCTTGCTTTTTCTTTCCACAATCTGGAGTTTTCGACAAATATCGCATTACGCACACATATTATTCCATATATACCAGCTGACAGGAAACAGTTATTCTTACTTTGACTAATAATTTCTTCACCTCCAGCTTACTTTTGGCTTCAGCGACTATTAAGCGATTGTCTGTTTGAAAAAAATTCAGAACTTTCGGAAAATGATTGCTAAATGGGCCGAATTGATTCGTTAGACAATAAAAGTTTATAGCATTTCTCTCTCAAAATTTAATTTTGAATTTTTCGACGTCAATTGCAGTTGAATATGTTGATGGTAGACTTGAACAAGGCGAATTCTCTACCTCACTAAAATGTACGTGTTTTTAATTTAACATACGAAACTCTGTCTGATCTCTTGAAGGATCTCCACAGAAAGGTGTCTGGTGGTGAAGATGGGATGTGATCTAAAATATCCAAAACCAAAAAATACAATTTTGTTATTATGATTACAGGTAATGATCGATGGAAGAGTCAACATTGGCTTTATAAAAAAAATTTTTTTTTTCTGAAGACTATTTACTTCTTTAGTTTAAAAAAAAATCGAAATTTTTGTAAGAAACCTTGTATTCGACCATTATTGATAAAATCCGTTTCATTCAAAGTACCCGGTTTACGCTCAGCATATTTTTAAACGCTTGGAGACATCTTTGTAAATATGCTAATGTCTACGAAATCATTTGCCAGATCAATTTAAAGTTTTCGGACAATATGTAGGTACCTGAGGCAACTTTTGGAACATATTGCGCGGTATCTCAGACATAACTTAAAGAATGCTGGTTTTCAAGTGTCCAAGAGCTACAGATTTATCCGCATAAACATATTCTCTCTTTTAACGCCACAAAATCGTCCAATTTCTAGGTAGCGAATTGAATACGTGGCCGTAAAATTTCTCTCGTAATAAAACCATATTTACACGTGTTGTGTGGCATGTGGCACCAGCTTGTTGAAACCAAATATTTTTGAAGTCGTGTTCCTCTAAGGCAGGCCAAAAGAAGTCGGCCAAGTTAAGACTTAAGGAAAGTTCAATCGAACTTCCGCACCAAAGACTATCGAGGCCCTAAAAAGGAAAATTTTGTTTATTTATGTATCTCCCGAGTGATAAATGTGCTTCCGTGTTAATTTTTCATAAATGCCTGACTTTTAACTAAAACAAAACATGTTTGGTTTTTTGAAACTTTAAAATATTTCCTGCTCAGGAACCAGGCGAAGTGGATGTAAATATAATATTTCACACTCTAAATACATTTTTAAGGAAAAACGATAGATTAACTAACAGTTAATTTTTATTAAAGACTATTTAAAATTGATAGTGTATTTATACGGATTGATTTTTTAAGCTCCTTTTCTTCTCCCAGTTGACTTGGAGTGACTTATATAATATATTTAATACTCATCCTCCTGCTCCTGAGGACGTAGTCTTCGAATTATACAATACCAGTGAATTTATTTAATTACTTCAATTTTATTGCATTTACAAAAGTGATTTTCAGCCGACTTTTAAATGTGATAAAATCTCGAAAACGTTTTCCTTTCACTTATAAGTAAAATGTCACATTAAACCTCGAGCAAAAACAAAAAAAGGGGAATATATTCAATTTCAACAGCCTTACATTTCAATCGTAACTCAAAATAAATCCCAGAGACTTTACAAACAGCAGCATAACACAAATCTATTATTAAGTTAAAGCGCATAAAAGTGCTTGCATTGAAATTCAATTTATTTGACTCACAATATAGCGTAGCTAAAACATAAAGTAAGATGTAAGTAAGCAACAGCAATGGCGTTGTGCAGAAAAAAAAGTGTACAAAATGAAGATAAAAATAAATAGAATTTAGAAAGAATAAGCGAGACGCACGCAAACACAACTAACAATTAAATCGGGTCTACAGCACGCTTTTCCCTTCCGCTGCTCACACATGCTGTGACACACAAATATGCGTTGACCTAAACAGACGAATGGAGGAGTCTCTCAGACCCTCCATCCCATAGGAACAAATCCACTCAAAGCTCATGTGTTCAACACGCCAGCTCCAGCTCCAGCTTCAGTTCCACCTACACAAAACACTTCCGTTGCGGAAGTATACACCAGCCCAACCATTGCCGCACTGAGGCGAAAGATACTCTGTGGCGGAAGCCGACTGTGTACACAAAATCCAATGTAAACAAATAAACGTACGAATATAAACAAATGTTTGTAGGGATATATGATTGTACATATATACCTATGTATGTTTGTATGTAAAAAAGAACGTCAACCATTGACTGTTGGCCACATTGTGCGTACGTATGTAATATCATATATGTATGAATGTGCATATGCGAATATGTACCGCTATTTGTCGAGTAAAAAAAAACAAACTGCTGGGCGAAGCGGAAATTAAGAACCATTCCATTTTACTTTTCGCAAACACAGTTTTGCTCATCAAAAGCGCAAAAAGAATTACTAAACAAACACTTGAAAATGAGTACATGAAATGGGCGTAAATGCACACAATTCACATTTTACATACATATGTATGTATGTACGTTTGTATGTGTAGAAAGCATATACCCATAACCGTTATTTACTCTCATCTCTGTGAAAACATATCACAATACAAACACTTGGGGAACCTTTTTCATTTCTCCACTCTAAGCTCCCTTTTTTCTCTCTCAATGCGACGAGTGTTTTTCGTTAATGCTATTGAAGTGGTAGGAGCGTGCTTTCAATGTACCGTTAAATCGTTCGAAAAATGAAGTGTGTTGTAATGTACGCACAAAGAAAAAAGAAACTGTATAATTTTGTTACACATTGTCATTTGACCCCATTCCTTTCGAGCTTTCTTCCTTTGAGCTGCTGCCATCGAACTGCAGTGGCAGAAAGGTAGGAGAGAGGGTAATGTAGGAAAATTTCTTCACATGTATGACCTTTTTTCGTTTTATTCCTAAGAAACTTGTGAAATTATTTCTTTTTTTTTTAACTGCCATAAAATGGGTTAAATAGTTATCTAGATTAGTAGTTGATTGTTTGGAATGGAGGACAGCTTTTTCACAAAAGCAAAGATTACTTGATTAAATATTTAGGTTATAAGAAAGAGATGAGCATTTTACCCAAAGTCGTTAATATTAAGGAATTATTATTTCTATTATTAATATTTTTTAAGCATCTACAGTCTGTTATCAAGAAATTAAACTTTTCTAAATCCTAAATGTAGCAAATTCTTTAATTATGGGTGAATTCGATACATATAGGTATATACTACGTTTATGCTTCTTTTCTATTCGGGTTTATTCTATTTGGGTAGATTAAACTCGCAAGCATACACACTTTTTGACCACGAGTTACGGTGTCTACTCGGGTGGAATATACACATTTTCTCTACGTACACGTATGTAAAAGCGTTACCTCGTAGCTTAACGCGGGTTGAGTGGAAATCAGCTGATTTGCATTTAACCTGATTGATACAGAGTTTCCGTGTTGCTAACTTTTTGCCACAAATATAATTATTTACCTAAAATTTAACCAAAATTTAGCAAAGTTGGGCTTGGCAGCCCTGATATTAACTCCATTCTGAATTCACCTCGAGTAGAACATTTGGTGTTTATGCTTGTAGGCTTAACCCGAGTAGAATAGAAAAGAAAAGATTTTTTGACTTTTGCTTTATTTTTTAAAAAATGAAATTGGTACATTTTTTAAAAAATCAATTCTCAACTTTCTAAAATTAAAAACATATTTTTATGTACTACCAAAAATGCAAAACCTTTCAAAGTAAACAAAAAAATGAAGAAAATTAAAATGTACTCACACAAAACTCAAAGGCTTTGCATTGTTTTTTCCGCAATCTAATGGAAGTAAATTTAAAGTTAGTATTTTTTTTATAAAAAATATTTGAAAATTGTTTAAAGTGGCAATATCTTGAAGTAAAAATGAAAATAAGATATGTCAAAAAATCTTTTTCTGTCAATTTTATATTGAGTGAAACTACCCTCCTTTGTTTTGCTGCAACTACCCATCTTACATACCGCACAGCCATAACACCCGACTAGAAGAGCGATATACATACACGAATTATTGACGCTGCTAACAGTGACGGAATGTTGCCAGCTGCCGGTGTGATTGCATACTTTTAAACAAATTTATAATTTTCCTCGACGAATTTCATAATTTTATTGTCTGAATATAATAAATAATTAATTACGAATTTAGTTTTCATTTCTTTTGAAAAAACTACACATTTTCTTAGTTTATTTAATATTAGTTTGAAAAAGTCAATACTGGCAACCTTGTATAACATTGAGATATGAGCTGAGTCGGTTTTACGGAAAAAATCAAATCGCTGCTAATTTCTGCGGGACAACCGTTAGTAACGACATCGCAAGCGGTGACAACTTTTGTATCATGTATGAGAGTAGAGAAATACCCACTTATACAAATTATAAAATTTTTCTTTAAATAAAATATTATATATATATACAATGCAAAAATTACTCTGAGCCAACTCCGAACGGTCGATGGATTTTTATCTCTTCAAATCAGCAATTAACAATTAATTTTCTATAATTATGGATGTTGGTTGAAACAAGACTCGTACCCTGGTCTTCAGAATGGCAGTACGCCATGCTAACCACTCGGCTATTGAGGCCGCCAAATAAATAAATAAAATATTATCTCTAGTAGAAATCAATCAGTCATTTTTGCATTAAATTAACCCAGTTGGCAAAAAAATTGAGACAATAATTTTTCGCAGGCTTCTCTTGAGGTTTATTCGCCATTCACACGAAGAGATGGTAATCACTTGGTGCGAGGACCGGACATTATCGGAACTTCTCAGGAGTCGCTATCGACTTGTGTTATCTGGTACTGTCCTGATGAAACACAATACTCTTCCGGGTGTCTAAAGCTAGTCACTTCTGAGCGATTACTTCCTTCGGATGGTCTAATTACTGACGGTGCAAGCCAGAATTTAGAATTTGGGCATAAGGGAGCAGCTCATAGTGGTTGATTCCTTGGCAATACCACCAACACTTACTGTCCCTCGACCACGATAAATTCTTTTGACCTTGCCGTAAATGATCCAATTTTCATCATTCGGTCCATGAGGTTTTTTTGCTCGTTAACTCAATTGGCACCTATACATCGAGCTGCTTTGTATTCCAAACTGGTTTTGTGCATTGGTTAGCCTCTGTGCAATCCAACCACGGCTCGATCGGTTAGATTCCAGATTTGATTGTTACAGTATCAGCAGCATAAACACAATTCACAGCTGCCTTACTTGCGTTTCGCGATTATCGAAGAAAAATTGTGGAATATAGCGTATTTTTCCTTAGTTGGTGTCCATCTTTATCATGCGCACATTGTCTAAACGTTGCTCTTTAGACGGCTGATTTATCTCTTCTCTTCAGGAAGGTTTGACTTATTGGTTTAGCTATTATTTATGGCTCATAAAAGCTTTGCAAGAAAAAAATTCTTTTAACCTTTTTCGTGCGGTATGGTCATATTCAGTTGATTTTTTTTGGCTCTAGGACAGCAATAATCTTATTTTTTTAGCTCAAAAACCGATCCACTGCAAAAAGCATTGAATCTTGGTATGGTGTTTAGTATCGGAGGTGCATTATTTGATGATGCATTTGGCTGAAATGCCACACTAAGTTGCTTTGAAAAATAAGAAGCTTTGTTTTGTTTCAGTTCTGACTCAGGTGCTATTACGTAGCCTCAACAATGCAATAACTTTCAGAAATCCCATTGGGAGACAAACATTTTTCATAGTGTTTTTTCGTTGTATCTTAATGACATTTTTAACTTTTTTTCTGTAAGCTTAAGTCGGACTTGTAGAGCGGTTGATGAGTGAACTTAATTCCTCAGTTAATTATATTTTTTTTTTTTTTTGCTTTTAGGTAAGCAAAGAGTGGAACATATACGCCACTCATCTCCCCAAAAAACTAGGTTTAAAGTTTTGAAAACAAATTTTTGTCCAAAAGTTTTAAAATTTCCAGAATCTCTCGGATACCATTAAAATCACTCAACCAGGCAAATATTGAAATATGGTATGATCGTGCATACATAAGGTCAGCGTTAGAGAGCAAGTCATATCGTATTCGTTCATGTTCCCCATGCATACGATAAAGATTAGCTAGATAAACTAGTATAAAGGCTGAGAGACACGATTTCGTTAAAAAAAAATACCAACAAAAATCAATTAAAAACGTATAAAATTAATATTTAAAACATTTGAATTTTTATTAAAAATTTGTGTGTCAGAGATCTTTAAAGTTCATTTGAGCAATATGTAAAATTTAATTACGATATTTTTCCCCCACAAAAATATCCTATATATATAATATTTAATTAATTAGAAGTCCAATTCTTCTCACTATGCTCTCTAAATAATTTATATGACACAAAAGCTGCTTACTTTTTGTCCTCCTTTCAAATTTTTATTTACATATGCAAACTACAATGCACAGCGCCTGGAGCTATGCAACGAACTCGTAGAACCCTTTCTATATTTGAAAAATAAAATAAAAAATAAAAAATAAAATTGTAGTAAGAATTCTACTACATAATGAATAAAACCCTAAGCCCATAACTCTCACATATACACAGTTACATCGCATATATATGGTACATACATACGCCCCCGATTAGTAAGAATGCCTAAAAGTATAAAACTATAGTGAAATGAAAGTACTTTCGCATATTTTTGCATAGTCACTTTGCAAGCATTAAAATATTTTTTCGCCATACAAATCTAACAAAATACCAAAGGGTGCTGGTAGTACGCGGCTGGTATGAGCCTTGAAGATTTGTAGAACAAAATGGCCCAGCTGGAAAATTATGAGCTCAACACGTGACCATGTTCAAGCCGCTTTTCTATTTTTATTCTATTTTATTTTATTTTATTTTATTTTAAAACTACTTTCATTTTACGGCTCGTCGTCGCTGCCACACAGGCAGCGGCAGTAAATTATGACTAAAAATATTTACTTTGCAATTTTTGCGCTGGCATTCTCTTTTTTGCATTTCACTCGACGAGTTTGTCAGTTCTGACTACACTGCGTTGGGCTGGTGAATTTTCGCTTGAGGGCTTGCACAAATTTGTCGACTTAGTTAATGGATTTTGACATTCCTGCTGCCTGGCAATGCCAAGTATAATGGACACAATTATTTGCGCAAGCATTTTCGAGAGAGTAAATTAAATGTGAAGTGACTGTGGAGTAAGTAAAAAGTAAGCCAAATTGTTTTTTACAAGTAGTTCTATTTTTTTTTTATTATTTAATTTTTTCCAAATATTTTTGGTAGCAAAATTGAGCAGCATATTAAGAATTTTGTGGTATTGAAATTTAAAACTTTTTCTTCTTCCCTTTATGCCTTGAGTTATCTTGCTTCTACTGTGTACTGTTCTTTCAATTAGTACTAATAATCCAATAAGAACATACACGTACTACCAATGCATTTACGCCCTAAAGTATACTTTTTACAACAATTTCCTTGACATCACAAAGCACAAAGGAGCAACAGCACAAGTATCCTCAAGCGATTTCTGCTTTCTTTCAATTTTTCTTTTCGTTCATCCTGACTATAACATAATTCAACTCACTTATACATATATACCGAATATAATATTTACGTCAGTTAAACAGCAACTCTATTAGTATTGTATATGTAGTATTCACGCAAAAACAGATGTAGGTCGCAGCGCACAGAGCAGCATCGACTTTGACTTTCACATATTTACTTATATATTATACATATATAAATATTTATATACGCACATCACTACCCAAATAAAGTTGTAAAATCTTTATTCTTATGATGTAACATATGTATTAGTAAAGTAGCAGCTGCTCCTCGCAGTCCTTTCAAGCGCGCTCTCAAGCGAATTGCATTTTTGCGAATCACTGCCAAAATCCCGTTTTATGTTAGCATTTAGGTTCAAACGTAATGGTGGCTCGATGATCTTCTTAACATTGAATGCATAATTAAGTAGTAACCAGGCATTTATTTGCAATTTTATGAATGTGATTAGGGTCACTATGTGGGAGCATATATGGTCAAATGGAAATTGAGGTGCTTATACATAAGACCACATTCATATTTAATGAGTATATAAATGCAAATCCTTAAATACATATACCATATGTATATATTAGTATATGTAAAGTTTGAGTGACCGCAACTGAGTGGTTAGTATTACGTACTGCCATTTCGTAGGCTACGGTTCGAGTTCTGGTCCGACCAGGCAGCCAAAATTATAGAAAACTAAATTTTCTAAATGCTGTCGCCTCTCGGCTGGAAATTTTCAGTCCTCCGAGTGTATTTTTGAACTGATATATAAGGGTCTTTTAAGAAATATATTGGCCGTTCGGAGGCAGCTTAGAATAAACCAAAGGTCCCTCCATTTTTTGGAAAAAATATCAAGGCGTATACTACAATTTGGAGGGGGAGCTCGGCCGAGAATCGCTTCGGCGGATATAAAGCGTCAATTATATATTGTATATATATATATTACTCTATATGAACGTTGTATTAATCTAACTTAAGCTAAGTTAATTCTATTTGGTTTTTTGAGCTAGTGGAATGCAGAGCTATTTCTATATAAATACAATCTAAGGAATAAGACTAAACTAGAATAAGGCTTCTTAAAAAAAAATAGTTAACAATAAAATTAATGAATTAAACTATTAATTAATTTATTTAAAGCAACAAAAATTTGCTAATATAGATATTTAATTTGAAAAGATAATTAAAATGTAGTTCTTCGGAAATTATCATAGAAAATTATTCCACATCTGGAGCAGATTAGGCTAGGTTGAAGTGGCTATTGAGTGAGTGGGAGCATCAATAACTTAGGCCAGCGCAAGCCCATACCACGGTGTTTACGGTATCACTGAGCTTCGCTGTCTATTTCCTTCGATTTTTTTATAAATTTCGTTAGGTAATTTATTTTCATGTATGTTTTCTAATAAGATGTGTTATTTTGAATAGTCTGTTATTCCAGTAGATGTCACTTTTGAAGCTGTAAATTTTTGACATTTGACAAGTAAAAACTATGCCAGTAAAAAAATGGAACAGTACACGCTTCAACAACGCATTGAAATTATTAAAATTTTCTTTAAAGATTTTACCGAAAAAATATCTTGACTGATGAGGAAAACTGTCTCATCTGAGGCTAGGAAAACTCAAGAAAAATAAGACTGGAGAAACACTTACGGTGAATGGATTGAGCTTACGAGAGACGAATCCAAAATAAATGGTTTTAAGAGAAAAGTTTCCTGACCGTGATATCTCTCGAAGAGATGGTCGCAATTGTCCACTTAGATCTCGTGATTAATACCTTGCGAATTTTTCCTTTGGGAACACAAGAAAGATAAGGTCTACGCCAATGGGCCAACGTCGACTCAAGACCTCAAAGATGGAATTCGTGAACAGCCACTTTGCGATTTGGTGGTGGAAAATTTCATAAAAAAGATACGGTCCTATAAGCGTAGCCGTGGCGACCATTTTGCTGATATTGTTTTTCATTATTCCTCTTTACATTGAAATAAATTTTTATAAGTTATTTAAACAAATTTCAGCCACGCCGTATATCGTCCTACCAACCCGTGTCTGTTAAGACTCCTATAAGCTAAGAGATTTTGTCTCTTTATATATCGTGTAACCTTTTCCGGTACCATTTTGGTCAAGTTTGTCTATTTCGGCCAGCAGTGGCGGTTTTCTATAAAATTTCGATTCATCAGTATACTCGTATAACATGTCTGAATGCTGCTGATTGGGATATCGCAGTCGTTACTCCATTTTTGTAGAAATGCGTTTTATAATTATTGCAAGGAAAGGTTAGGTAGCAGCAGTCCGTACTACTTGGCATGAAATTGTATCTTTCTAGGATTGTCGAGTGTTCAAATTGTAGGTTATTCCACAGAACTAGCACCCTTAGTGGAAGTGCGGCTAGCACTGCTGTCTGAAAATCCATTAAGTCTAATGGTAAGATATCGAGGGTGATGTAATGGGGTGTAGTCAAGCTTCTGGGCATGGTCTTAAGCACATCTCTTCTGCTCACATCGTTGATCTTTGAATTCTATTAGAAGGTTAACGTTTGTCGCAATGTTTTACGCTAACCACCATAAAGCCATCTCATGCAAAAGTTTTGGTCTCATAACAGATGAAAAGACGACAGATTTTAGGGTTTAAACCACATCCCTTACCAGTGGATCTTTTGCTTACCCTGAGTAACTCTGCAAAATAAGCTAGATTAGAAAACGTTACCCTAAGTTAGTGAATAGTTTTATGGCTTGCGAGTATTCTGTTTCATAAAAAAAAGAAAATTAATCAATTATTCGTAAAATATATTTTTTTCTGCTAAGAGTACGAAGTCAAATGTTTGAATATAAAAAAGGTTTAAGATTATTTCATGATCTCGTTGTGTTGTTAATACTTAAAGAGAAAACTAGTTCTTCGGAGTGTTCTTCGTTGATAATCGTTTCAATTTGCACGGGTTCAGAAGTTGCTTTCATAAACTAGTGCCATATGTAAACTATCATTATTTATATCTCTGGTTAAGTTCTTAAAAAACAAGTGATTGGGCTCACTGATCCTTTTCTATGCCCGAAAGGCAGCCCTGTATCCCATCTGTTGACGGATAAATGGATGGTAAGACGCACACAAAACTTATTGTTAGAAATACGTGCTTTTGTACTTCACTTTTTCGGGCGAAACTAGCATATCTTTGTTCTTAATGAACTAGTATGAAACTAGTATATTTCTGATTGGTATTAATTTCTATCTTGCAAGAGACTTATCTATGAAAACCAGCAGATAACTAATAAGAAAGTCGTTTCCTACTTAACGTCCTAGTTTCAAACTAGTTATTAACAGGCGCATTTGTCTACATGATGATTACTTACAACCGTACAACAACAAATTTGTTTTTGGCACAGTTCTCAGTAATTCTACAACAAAAAAAGAACACTTTTAGCTCCATCTTGACATACAATACTTGAAAGCAGTTCGAAATTCTTGCGTTGAGTAGTTCGCTTGTCGCTTATGTTTGAACTGAGCATGGAGTTTGAATGAAGTGGAGCTGATAGCAAGTTTTAGTTGATGTGTGCAACGCTCGTAAAAGCAAAACGCAAAGCAAATAGCAACGAGTGAGTAAATTTGCGCTATTTACCACAAAAGTTTGACAAGATTTTTGACAACAAAAACCGCACAATGCATTGGGAGGACATAACAGGCAGAATATAAAGAAAAAAAAAACAAAAAATATAAAACAACAACCCAACGAAAGAATTCAAAAATAGTAGAGGAAAGCATTTGCTATATATTGACAGTGGCTTTAGTTGAGTGCTGAAAGTTTTCTTCTGCCTTCTTGTAGATGTGTACAACTGTGTCTTCTCTGCTACTGATAGCACTCACTACTTTTTGAGTATTGTTTGAAATTTAACTACATTTTGTACGAAGTATGCTCTATTTTGTTACTGAAAATTTTATTTCCAACCACTAAGTGCAATTTTTTAAAACATCTTTATGAAGTGGCAAAAATTTTAAATCTCTCTAATTTTTGTATTTTGTATACTTAGTTGAAATCGTTTATGAAACGTATTTTAAAGCCTTTTTTATTTTCGTTTCAATTGAGATCTTAAGAAAAATTAACAATATAGATATATCAAAGATAGTCGCTCTCCACCTTATCTTTCAAACTGAGTGAAGGTCTTCACCTTCCTCTTCTTCCACCAGCGGATACTGCATAAAATACTTTCGAAGCTGGAGTGCTTTCATCCATTCGGACGAGATGACTTAGCCAGCGTAGCCGCTGTTTCTTCATTCGCTGAACTATGTCAATATCATCGTATAGCTCATCGTTCCATCGTCTGCGGTATTCGCCGTAGCCAATGAGCAAAGGACCATAAATCGTTCGCAAAACTTTGCTCTCGGAGACTCCCAGGGCTGCCTCATCGAATGTCTACATCTTCCACTTTTCTGCACCATATAATATATTATATACCATGATGAGTGACCCGTAAAGTTTGATTTTGGTTCGACCTGAGAGGACTTTACTTTTCAATTGCTTACTCAGTCCAAAGTAGCAAAGTTGGCAAGAGCTATTCTGCACTGTATTTCCAAGTTGATATTTTTATTGATGTTGATCCCTAGATAAACCAAATTATATACGATCTGGAGGTTATGACTATCAACCGTGACGTGGGAACCATGCCACCAAAGCGCCGACTATTTGCTTGATGAAAGGAGATATTTCGACTTGTCCTCGTTCACTACCAGACTAATTCGCTTCGCTTTTTTGCCAATCTGGGAGAAGCTAGAACTTGTATTTGTTGACGAACGTTCTTTGATACACTGATACACAGAGGTGCGTGCCTATCTTCGCTGCGACAAGAAAGTGATCCGAGTCGATGTTAGGACCTCGGAACGTACGCACGTCTAAAACCCTGGATACATATCTTCCGTCTATCACAACAAGATCAATCTGATGAAGAGTTTCTCGATCAGGTGACAGCCAGGTAGCTTGGTGAATCTTCTTGTGCTGAAATTTAGTACTACAGACAACCATATCTAGGGTCCCGGCGAAGTTGATCAGGCTCAACCAATTTGGGGATATTTTGTTGTGGAGGTTGAATTTTCCGACTGTTGCCCCATAAATACCTTATTTGCTCATCCTGGCGTTGAAGTCGCCAATCA
Organism: Ceratitis rosa; assembly: GCA_037013455.1. Lineage (NCBI taxonomy): Eukaryota > Metazoa > Arthropoda > Insecta > Diptera > Tephritidae > Ceratitis > Ceratitis rosa. The sequence continues at coordinate 11,064,780 of JAWMAG010000004.1, read as the reverse complement.
CAATTTTGACGTCGTGGCGGGGCAGCGCTCATAAGTGTTCTTGAGGCACTCGTTAAAGGCAGCCTTGGTCAAATCAATCCTCTCTTCCATCGGGGCGTGGGCGCAAATAAGCATAGTGTTAAAAAATTTCGTTGTGATGCGGATTGAGGCGAGACGTTAATCCACCGGAGGGAATGCCAGTACTTAGCGACGGAGTCTCTCTCTCACTTTGAATCTCATAAAAAATTTGCGCTCCTTTATATGACCGCTGTAGTAAATTTCACAAGGACCCAGCTTCTTTCGTCCTTGCCCCGTTCATCGCACTTCTTGGACGGCGGTGATGTCAGGTTAGCAGTGGCAGATTTCCAATTAAGGGACCGGACATTCCAGATGCATGCCATAAAATCGTAAGCCTTAAAACATTTGAACGAGAGGGTTCTATCATCCGAGGCATATTTTGATTTTTAGTTGGATTTTGTTTTTCATGTGGTGGGTGCAAAACCCAACGTTCAACCGCATGGAGTTCGACTTCTCACTTTAGCTCGCCTCCAAACGAATGTTTGTTGGCTACCTAGAGGACACTTCATCTACGATCGGAAGTCATGAGATGCTTGAACCATATGCAAAAGAATCGTTTCTGGCCACTGCCAGCTGGATGGCAAAAACTTTCCTCACTTGCGTGAACTTCTACACCTGGCCCCATCTTCCAAATTTTCTACATAGAGAAATTTTACATGAGCTGTTTTAATTTAAAAAATTTCGACTCTAGTAAAACTTTTTTTTTTAATAGTGTTAGAATCATGCGAATTTTCAAATGCTCATAACAGCTTAGAAAACGTTGGCAAAACGGTAATTTCGAAAAAAATAATATAAACATTTTATCAACTGTAAATATGCTTTAACAGTGTTTACATTTGAGGATTTTTACATTTTGTTTAATATGTGTTTTACTTTTCCTTATTTTTTCCTCATTTTTATTAATTTTTTTCTAGTTTCTGCTTCCTTGTTTATTTTGTGGATTTATTTTTAACTTCACTATGCACTATCTTTCTATGTATTTAAACTGCTTTTCACATGACCAACGACCATTGCTTCGTACATATTTGCTATGATTGCAACTACAACTCGTCTACGTGTATACTAATGTAATGTGCTCGTGTATTTGCTGACCGTTGTGTTGATGGTTGAGCAACATTTAATGTTGTTGTTAAGTGTAAATATAGAGGATTGTGACATTTGATGAGTGCTCCTCCTGCTTGTTGACTCCAAACATATCCAATCACTCACTTATGGTTTGCCTCTTGCTCTCTCTACCTCTCCCTCTCTCTGAACCACTGATTTTGAAAAGTTTGCACATGGTATTGCATTGAAGTGAACTAACGGTATTGCATTAGATTCGGTGTATACTTGGTGGAGTATGTTAGTTTGTATTGTTTTTGTAAACGTGTTTAGTTAACAAGTTGTTTGCGTTGTCCTTGCTAAAAGCTGTCAGGGAGGTAGGTAAGGTAACTACTTTTGGTTGCAAACTTTAAGCGGAAGAAGGGGCGAACGTTTTAGTTAGAGAATGTGTTTCTTTCAAACTTCTCCGAAAAGCTTAGCAACTATTTCAACTTCAGATCCAGTAGCAGCTGATCTTAGCACCTTGGCTGATAACTAAATTTGCTAAATTTTCCTTTAAGGGATTAGGGGTAGTCAGAGGCACGAAAAAATGAGAATTCTCAGTATTTTTTTTTTTGCTATTAAATAATTTTATTTTACAAAAGTAGTGATATGGTATTATTAAACAATGTTTTGACTTGAAGTCACGAAAATTTCGAAAAAAAAAAAATTTATTTCTGAAGTTACAGCTGTCTGTGTTAACCCAGTTCCAAAAAAAGGTCCTTGCGGTGACAATCATAAGTCCTTGGAGATTCATCTGAAATCAATCGGATAAAAAAAAATAGTTTTATAAATAAATAATCCTAGGCCTGATCGAAGGATTTTATTTTTTTCAAAAATGAACAAAATGGCGGCCTCAGGAAATTTTTTTCTAGATTTTTGGGAAAAAATCAACAGTTAATTGGTCTTAAAAAATCGAAATTTTTCACAAAATAAAAATCCTTCGATCAAGCCCGAGTTTATTATGTATTCTACAAGCTGTATAAATTTCATTAAAATCAACTGAGTGGTTTTCGAGTTACAGTTGTCACCAGTTCAAAAAACATAGTTTTGAGAAAAACGCGTTTAAAGTTTCACACAGCGCTTTGAAAGGCCCGAGCTCTCTTTGTTATTTGTCGAATAACTTAAAAACGAATTATCAGATTAACTTGAAATTTTCAGAGATTATTTTTAAGATATTATACTTAACGAAAATGCAAAAAAAAAAAATTTTTTTTTTGAAAATCCTGACTACCCCTAACCCCTTAAATCAGTTTTGTAGATTTCTGCTGAGTTTCAAGGAGAAGTCTTCTCGCGAGAAGCTGTCTCACTCTCGTCTTTGATCAACAGGACTTACGTTTGGGCTTAGTTTAGTATAAATCTTTATGACGCTTAAAATTAGGCAATAACTAATTGTGAACTAGTATGTGAATTGCTGTTATGTAATTATCTAAGAATTACCTTTAAATTAAATTTTGCTCAATTCATTCATGCATCACACACATGCACAGCTGATCCTTTCTAAGCAACCTTTTAGTCTTGTATCCATACAAACACCGTAAAGTGTGCTTTACATCATTTAAGCTTTCTCATAAACATTAACTTTTTTTATAATAGCAACCAACAACGAAAACAACAATTTGTAATGCACACTAACCTAATTTTGTAGCAAATTACCTTGGTATATAATAAGTATCATATATATAGTACATATATATGTGTGCGCCTAATTTTATGCCATCTGCCTATATCACTTACCCACTTACCCACACACACACACAGCGAACGCGGCGAACAATCTTGACGCTCACAAGTCAATTAAAAATTTACATTTTAATTACTAAAAGTGACGTAAAATTACAATTGTTGCCCAGAAGGTAATGAAAGAAGTTTTACTTTCAACGCCTTAATATAGACTGACGTCAATTTTGCTTTATTGCGCTACTCCTCCGTCGTTGCTTATTACCTTGCAATTGCTTTTTCTGCGAATTTTGGCTTTCAGCTCATTTCATTGCCATTTAAATTCATCATGCGCCAACAATTATGCAACTTGTTGGAGTTTATTAGCGCATAAAAAAGTTAAAACAAAGCGAATGAAAGAAATGAAATCAATTTGTTCGCTTGTCTTCGCAATTTAAGTTTTTACTTCGCTTGGTGGGGTTTTCTACGCTATGTGATTGATGACGAATGGCGCAAAAATTCAAATTTACAACTTATTTTCATGCGGTTGAAGGAAGCATGCCTTTAGAAGGGCCACTCTTTATATATGTATGGTATATGCTATTCAAAAGTTTGTGATTGTTAGGTCAGCAAGGTAGTTGGCCACATTCGAAAGCTAGTTGTTGCTTTTTGTAACGTCTGTTGAAAGACTGCCATTCAGGTTTACTAATTAGCCAATTAAAGTCATCATCACTGTTGAGTTGGTAGCGCATTAAAGTGAGATGTGGAGTTGTGTTGATTTTAGAATTTTAGAAGCGGTTAGGTATGCAGTAAATTTTGCTATAATGACGCAAGACTTCTCACTTTTACATTTTCAAGGCATTTTCCAACTTGCTATGATGAGATTATGGGTTCACTATTAGTTTTTAAGTATTATATTTTATATTATTTAACTTATTGTATTTTATTTTTTTATTCTAATTTTTTATTTTACGAAATTTTTTTGGTTTCTATATTATTTCACTTTACTTGAAATATTTTGATTTTAATTTATATTATATTATTTTTACATTATATTTATTTAACTCTTTTAAACTTATTTTTTATAGTATTTTATTTTGTATAATATTATTATATACCACTTTATTTTATTCTAGTTTACTTTATTTTATTTTATTTAATTTTAGTTTACTTTATTTTATTTCATTTTATTTAAAGTTTAATAATAATAATTTGGTTAACTATTTTATTTTAATAATAAATTTATTTTTTTAAACGCATTTATTTAATTTAATTTTATTTATTTTTCCTAAAATATTTTATTTAATTTAATTTTACCTTGCTTTATTTTACCGTATTTTAACTTATATATACATATATATATAGTTGGCACTTTGTAACCGCTGAAGCGATTTTCGGCCGAGCTCTTCCTCCAATTTGTGGTTTTGCGTCTTGATGTTTTTCCAACAAATGGAGGGACCTACAGTTTATACTAAGCCGCCTCCGAACGGCTGATGGTTTTTTTTTACGTGGAGCCTTTTATTTCATATCCGAATTACACTCGGTGGGGTGGACATTCCCTGCCGAGGGGCGACCGCAATTAGAAAATTTAACTTAATATTTTATTTAAATTAATTTTCCATAACTTTTTGGATGTTGCTGGCACTGGGATATGAACCCGAGCCTTCCGAATGTCAGTACGCAATGCTAACCACTCGGCTATTCTTTTATTTAAATAATAATTTAATTTTTTTAAACTCAGTTTATTTTATTATACTTTTATTTTACAACTATTTATTTTATACATTGTTTTATTTTTATTTTATTTTAATAAACTTTATTTTTTTATTGTATCCCTTTTTTATTTTTTAAATTAATTTATTTTGATTTTTTTAATATTATTTTATTTTATTACATTTCATGTTATTTTATTTCGTTTATATTTGTTTATTTTTTTATATTTTTTATTTTTGCTTATTATTCGTTATTTTATTTATTTTTACTTTATCTTGCGTTATTTTATTTACTTTAATTAAATTAAATTTAAGTTTATTTTAAATTAAATACCTTAAATATAATTTAATTTAAAATTTTGAATTTAATTTAGTTTTATTTAATTCTATTTTATTTTATGTTATTTCATTTTTTTACATTATTTTATTTTACATTATTTTATTTTATATTATTTAATTTATTGTATTTTATTTTTTTATTCTAATTTTTTATTTTACGAAATTTTTTTTGTTTCTATATTATTTCACTTTACTTGATATGTTTTGATTTTAATTTATATTATATTATTTGCACTTATATTTACTTAACTCTTTTTAACTTATTTTTCATAGTATTTTATTTTGTATAATATTATATTCCACTTTATTTTATTTTACTTAATTTTAGCTTACTTTATTTTATTTCATTTAATTTAAAGTTTAATAATAATAATTTGCTTAACTATTTTAATTTAATAATAATTTTATATTTTTAAACGCATTTATTTAATTTAATTTTATTTATTTTCCTTAAAATATTTTATCTAAGTTAATTTTACCTTGCTTTATTTTACCGTATTTTAACTTAGTTTATTTTAATTTAAAATTTAAAAACTATAATTTATATAATTCTTTTATTTAAATAATAATTTAATTTTTTAAACTCAGTTTATTTTATTATACTTTTATTTTACAACTATTTATTTTATACATTGTTTTTTTTTTATTTTATTTTAATAAATTTTATTTTTTTATTGTATGGTTTTTTTCTTTTTTAAATTAATTAATTTTGATTTTTTTAATTTTATTTTATTACATTTCATTTTTTTTTATTTCGCTTATATTTGTTTACTTTTTTATATTTTTTATTTTTGTTTATTTCATTATTTTATTTATTTTTACTTTATCTTGCTTTATTTTATTTACTATGATTAAATTAAATTTAAGTTTATTTTAAATTAAATACTTTAAATATAATTTAATTTAAAATTTTGAATTTAATTTAATTTAATTTAGTTTTATTTAATTCTATTTTATTTTATGTTATTTCATTTTTCACATTATTTTATTTTATGTTATTTTATTTAATTTTTTCTCTTTTACTTAGTTTGAAATAAAAATTGCCACTGTTTCTGTTAGTTTTTATCTTTATTCATTTTGGCTCTCTTAAATCTTGTGAGATACTTAAAGCCTTGCGTCTTGTCCCTATAATGCGGCTTATGAACCCTTTTATTTATCACTTTTTTGTTATGAAAATGAAAATACAATAAAAATCCATTAACTCTTGCACTTTCTGTATCCGTTTTTGAGGGTGAGGTTAAAAAGTATGGTGTTTGGCGCGCAATTTCGGGGTAGAAGGCACATAAAGATGAAAATTTATGAAACCATTAATTTCATTTTATTTTAACGACATTGTTAGGCCAACAAAAAAAAAATAATAAGAAATTAAAAAATTGTAAACAATACCAAAAAGGATGGCTCCATGAAAGAGATAACAAAAGAAATTCTTTTATCATAGGCATTGTTTGGTTGCTTGCTTAGTTGAGCATGAAAAAGTGAAAAATTTGCATTGGTCAAAAAGATCTGGCCAGCTAAGTGTAAAAATATTTATTGTGAGTGAATGGTGCATAAGAAAAAATTGAAGTAATGAATTGAAATTAAAATCGCTGAAGTGCAAACTTTTCGGAAAAAAATAATAACAGAGATTATAACTGAAAATCAGTTATGAAACAATATGCCTCACATGGGCACTTCGAAATTTTGCAATTAGCAACGTAAGCCCAAAAAACAGCAAAATGTTACGTAAAAGAATGCAACTACGCACACCATCTCCCATTAACCGCACCCTCACCCTCACATATCTCGCACCCAAAGCTACGACACAACTACTGAAAAACTTTATGCATACTTACTATATATTAGGAGTGAGAACCCACGAGCTGCCACTAACGCAAGCATCGTGCAATTGCTGGTTACGAAAATGTCTAGCCAACACCGTCGACCTCCAACAGCAAGCTCGGCATATGTAAGTGATACCCAAAACAATGTTACAGAGACTGAGACGGAAGCAAGGAATTTTGTTGACGTTGATGAAATTGCTTTAGTTAAAACACCAGCACCAGAAATCAAGCAGAGTAAACAGAAAACCGCAGAAGCTGACATAGCACAAAGTGTAACACGGAGAGGTAGAGTAGAAATTTGCGATCAACCACAGGCGAGTGACCAACACAAAGTGAAGGATAACAATAACAGTCATCGGAAGGAGCAAGCATCCGAGCTGACAGACACTCTTGTGGCCAACGAAAATGTCAGCTCACTTGGCGTAAAATTAAAAACATCAATTTATGACTGGGACTCACCCAGCTCATTTACTGGTACAGTGAAGAGGCGGAACCGGCGACCACATACAGTGGCAGGCGCCTCCTTGAATGTGCCTCGAGGAGTAGGATATGTAAAGGTACAACAGAGTACAGCTTCGGAAAACTCATCACTCTCAGTAAAAGCTTTAGCTATCCAACCTACTGCTGTGGACACCACCGACCGACGGAAAACCACCGAAACCAATCAAATAAATATTTGTGATAATAAACGAAACAATAATGCAATTAATGCAGGCCAACCGAACGAAACGAGTAGTAAATTGAAACGTCATACCGTACGCAACGAAGACACAAAAGCGCACAACAAAAAAGTTGCGAAGACCCTTTGCACCATGCCGAAGTCACATCGCCAGAGCAAAGAAAAGTCGAAATTGCGTCACAGCAAGTCTTTGGCGGCGGCCGATCGTAATGCAAATAATGCGACTAGCACGTCTACACCTCCTGAGTCGCCGAACGGCGAAAACTATCCGTTAACTGCGTCGCTACACTCACATAGAAGTGCCCCTGGCACAATACCGAAGTCTTCGAAAGGTTCGGCTTCACTAAATTCCTCACAGACGCATATCAATCGCAATCTCTGCAATGCCTCGTATACGCACACCAACGAGTTAGGAGACGATTCACATGCACTACGCGATGCCAACTATATGGAGTTGAATTTTTATAATGGACGCTATACGGGCACAGATTCCACACAATTTTCCGAGCTCTTTTGTGATTTTCCCGAGAGTTATGGTTCTACGACTGTTATTACGAACTCGCAGTTTGCCAAGTGTGGAGTACAGCATTCGCCACAACCACCACCGCCATATCGTGAACCACCGCCGCCTACACCACCACCGATTTCGCAAATGCCAACACGCGATTCGCGGTACCTCGCCATGCAAACCTCTACAGAGGGTAGTGTTTCCGTATCAGCGCCCGCGACGCCATCACGTGGTAAGGTGGTGCTCAGCAAGAAGGAACGAAAAGAGTTGAGTAAGCTAAATGCACGTTTGGGTGTGTACGATGGCAGTGAAAATGCGGGTGGCAGCGCTAGTGCGACATCTAGTCCATATAAAGGACGCGTATCTGAACTGAAAAACTGTTTGGCGCGTGGTCTCTTTGCCTCGCTTAGTCGCGGCTCCCAAAAGTCGCTCACAACGAGCAATGCACCGCAAGAAGATGTGACATCCTCCTCGAGTGAGGTCTCACCACCGCCACCAGCACCGCCAGATACAAGCCCACCGCACTCAAATGCATCGAATAACAATGATGCTGATTACAGTGAAAAGCTGAAGAATTTACCAGTGCGTCAGCGTAAAACCCATGTTTCGCATATGGATAACTATTGTCTCTTCGATCCTGTGGACTTTATCAATGAGAAGGCTATGCGGCAACGCACACACGAGCAGTTAAGTAGAATGTTTGAGCCCACAGCGACGCATGGTTTGCGAGACCCATTATTTAGTTCGCGTCAAAATCTGAATTTTAGTGAAGAGGAGATAGTTCCCGAGGTCATTTACAATGAGGAGCTGCCCGGCGAGGAGGATTCAACACTAACGATTGAAGTTACGTATGGTGAAGCGTGTGGCGGTGCAGCATCCAATGCATCCAATTTCGATCACCACAACTATTTCGTTATTGATCCCGATGACTTTGAAGAGGAGCCCATCGGTGATATTGGCATACCGAACCCTTTCACAAACGAGCAGCTCGTGCACGCTAACCTCGAAGCATTGGCCGTTGAAAACGTCGCGAGAGTCGATGAGCCCATACTACATGAATCCGCTAGCTTAGAACAGTTACTCGAGGTTCTCGATGCAGCACCGAGCATGTCGAATAGTCAGGAGTCAAAAGATACAAATACCACCACTTCGCGGACGACAACTACTTCAACGGCGCTCGTAGAATCTTCCACCTCTACCAACTCAACTAGTTCCTCCACCTCAGCGACGTCCTCGCAAACAACATTGCAGCGCACAAAAAAGCGTTTAACTTTCTTAAATCTCTCACCATTTCGTTCGCTCTCATCGAAAAACTCAACCGCAGCGGGTAACACGGGGGGTACAAACACAGAAAAACGCGGTAAGCGCCAAGCTTCCAACGAGAACAAAACGAATGACATGTCTACTGCAGATGGCGCCAGTGCAGTTGTACTAAAAACTGAGCAGCGTGCGATCTCCGAGTTGGTTAGTTCGGAACATATGCTACATTTACAAAACATGCTACTAGATGGCAAGGCGAATTTACGTGCGCGTACCGTACCAATCGAATCGAATTATGTACTATTCAATCCGGGTCCGGTGCCGAGTCGCAATGTGCCATATAAAATTCGTAAGCCACGTCCACTTTCTTCATGCAGCGATGCGGATAGTGGTTTCCTGAGTCCCTGTTCGCCGGATGAGCTGTCATCTTCAAAGCTAGGCTCGGCGATCTTGGTGCTACAGCAGTGCGATAGCATACAGTGTCACATTGAGGTAAGTAAATTTTAAACAGAATTTATTATCTGATAAGCGAGGTGTATAATTATGTACGAAGCTAACCGAATAGCAAAGATCCTAGATGTCTAAGACATATTCTAGACATGGACAAATAGTAGCAAGAGCGTTGTTCCAACAACTTACTAATATCTGTTTCCTTATACTTCTACCATTCCGCACGACTCACTAGCCTGTTATTATGTTTAAAATTGAACTACGGTCGTTGCAAGACTGCATGAGTACTTTGTGAATGAAGCTACTTTCGACCAAATGACCATTCCACCTAAGTCATATTCCGTCTTCTTTCTCTCTCGGACATTTCATCGTGGGCAGTGGTTGGCGTCTTTCATATTCTATATACTGGCTCGGTTGCATGTTTTTTTTTTTTTTTGACAATATCATTAATTCGATTAATGGTGTTGATTAGTTCATCAGCATTCCTTGCCTTTAAGATCCCCATATAAAAAATTCCGAAACATCCGAAAGTTTGAAGGGTTGCCTGGGAACTACCTTAATGCAACCGATGTACAACAGATGGCGACTTCCCCTCCATTGGACATTTTTGATCCGTCTAACTGCACATGAGTATTTAGTCTATCCTGTCCTGGTCCGATCAACATACATAAATTATAGAAATTTAATTTATATAAAAATTAAATTAATTTTTCTAGTTGCGGTCGCCCCTCGACAGGGAATGTCAACCCCTCGAAGTGTATTTCAGATTAAAAATTAAAGCTTCTTATAAAAATACCATCAGCCATCTGAAGGCGGCTTACTATAAACTGTAGGCTCACAAATTGAACGAGAAGCTCGGCCGAAAATCGCTTCAGCGGTAACAAATAAAAACATAATTTAGTCTGTTTTGTCTGTCTTTTCCTTGCGTGGTCAGAATTTACCTGAAGCCTCTTATCTCCCAACTGATTGGCGAGAGGACGAGATATCTTTCAAATAAGGCCTGTGATTCAGAGTGCAGAGAAATACTCTATTTGTTTCAGTGGGCTTTTATGTATGCGCATATGGTTTTGGATATATGTAGGTCCATACCAGGTAGTAATTGATAGCTGCCGGTAGAAATCTTCAACACTAACATTCAATTTCCACTTCCATGTAGTGTTAACTCGAAGATAAAAATCCTTTAGCTGTTTAAGCATCTATCTTCAGCTATAATTAGTTGTATTTCCTTAAAAAATGGAAGTACTTAAGGCTTTAAATCACCTCCGCACGGACTAGGGTTTAAACATCCAACGTTCTGTTCATGGTTATATATTCGGCTTCAGCGACTACGGACTCTATGAAGTAGGAATACTAATATCTATACTCATAAGTGGTATTTATTTGCTTAACAAGCTATCTTACTGACTTTCAGCTTCTCCACTGTGTCTGCGTTTTCTTTCGATAGTTAAGAAAACTATGGGGAAGGAATATTAGTTTTGTTTGCGGGTTTTTTCTCACAAACATACTTCATCTTTTCAAATCTGGCTAAAGAACATTTTAATCTTCGTTGGCTTTGCACTTCTTAAAAGATTAATGTCCTGTGCTCACACTCCCGTTGTCCTTTTTGAAAATAGTTAATTATCGCAGGCCAATGCTCATTCACTTTAATGGCTTTGCCAACTGGCACACTCCACTATTGTTGGCGACAAAGCTCAACTCCCCTGACAATTCTAAATTCAAAAACTACAACAAAGATCATAATGTGAAATAAAATATATTTTTTTTTTGCTTTTGCCCGATAAGCTGATGGTAAGTAACGACTTACCACATTTATTAATAGCAGCACGACGCAACGTATCGCCACCGACCACTAAGCCGCTTAGCAAAAAATTATGATTAGATATGATGCTTAAGCAGCCCTTTATTTGTGCATTGTGTATGCGCATGTACGAATAGGTAGGCGCATGTGTGTGCGCGTCTTACAATCGATATCATAACTTGTAATATTCTTAACACATTTAAATTCGTTTTCTTGTAAAAATTATTACACACCTACTTAGGGCAACTGCTGCTGTGCTGCTTCTTGGTACCTTGTTGCCAACTGTAATATTTTCTCGCTACTACTCCTGCTCTGCTATATCCCCACTGCTTCTTGAGGGCTCATTTCCGCTATTTATCAGGAGCACCCATGGAGAATGCATTTTCCGTAATGCCAACGCGCACCGAGTTGGAATAAGCAGCAGTTAAGGAAATTGTACATGATGCCGGGCGGAAATCATTCGCTTATCTACATTCTCGCTCACCCCAGGTCCCCTTATTTGGGCGGTGGTGGTGGAAAATTGTTCGAATTACTAGCAAAATTGCAATAATTTCTTGTTTGGTTAACGAATCTGCTGGGCGCGTGGAGGGTATGTATGCATTTGTAGCGGGTTAAATGTGTGCAATTACCAAGGGAACCTTAAAGCGCGCACACACACATCCACACACAGTCAGTTGTAATAGATTTGTATTGGTGGTACATACAAAATAACTTTAACAAATGGCATTTGTGTCGTCCTGTGAAAGTACAATACTTCCTTCTTCGTCTGCTCCGTGTTGTGTGAAGTACAACACTTGATTTCTTGCCATTTTTGCCACTTGCAGCACCGCTCGCACGAAAATAAGGTGGTGATGATTGCATCATTCAAATATTAGTGTACCCTCTTCACAGTCTACTACCCAAGCAAATACACACAGCGGACAATTAAGGCAGTAAGGAAGATGGGTACTTACAAGAGATGGATCATAAGTCATGAGTTAAATATTGTAAGTCATGAGTCAAAAATTATGAATCATAAGTCAAGAGTTAAAAATTGTAACTCATAAGTTACTTTTTTTTTAAATAAGTCATAAGTAAAAATTATGAGTAAAAAGTTGTAATTCACAAATCATGAGTAGTCAATTTGGGCTTTGAGGTCTCAAAATTAATCAAGTACTAGTCAAAAATTGTAAATCATAAGTCATGAGTCAAAACTTTGTAAGTCTTAAGTCAATAGTGAAAAAGTTATAAGCCAAAAGTTTTTTTTTAATGATAAGTCATGAGTCAAAATTATGAGTCATCAGTTATTTCCTAAGTAATAAGTCATGAATCAAAAATCATAAGTCGTAAGTATTTTTTTTAATAATTAGACCTGATTTAAATTGTGAGCCATAAGTAATTTTTTAATTAACAAGCCATGACTCAAAAATTATGAGCCGAAATTTTTTTTAAATAACATGGCATGAGTCACAAGTTATGAGTCATCAATTATTTCTTAAATAATATGTCATTCATATATATTGATTCACAAGTTATGAGTTATAAGGCCTGAGGGATAAAAATAAATGATTCATAAGCCTCAAATTTTATTTATAAAAATCTAATGGCCATTTGTAATGATCCACAAAAATTACATTTATCGTTCAATTTGTTTGAAATTTGGTACAATGTTGGCTTTTTGCGAGGAAAATCGTATTTATAGTTCTTTTTGCTAGAATTTGTTAACTGGAAGTGGATCGATCTAATATTCATGACTCGTCTTCTGTAAATGGAGCCTAAAGCGATTTGATCGAAATATAAATAATATATTCTTTACGGCAAAGGGATCAGCGATAGATTAACAAAAATTAATACGATTTGGATATAAGTATAAATCGTGTGTAGGTATATTCTTTGAGCGAAAAATTAATCCACGTTACTCGTTTCATCCCTGAGTCATATATGATTCATTAATGTGTCATAGTTTATAAAAAAATTTATATCTATATAATTTATTACATACGTATAATTCCATAAGAAAAAAAGTGAGAAATAGTTTTCACTTTATTCAACTTATATCTGAATCATATATGATCCATTTGTGATTTGTATGCTATAATTTATTTAATCTTTAATATTAATAGAGTCGTTATGATTTGAATCAATAATGAGTAATTTAAGAGTCATATATGAGTCAAGTTTTAATTACCTACTTTTAATATTCAATGAGTCATGTTTATAGAAAAAAATAATTTCAAACATACACAACTTCTTAGCTCACATCATGTGCTTGCTGGGTACTCTGCCAAGCGTACGCAGTAAAAACTCTAATCGTTGCGTTAGTGCAAGTGACACCACCATTAACGCGTCGCGTCGCATGAAGCGCACGCTAACTGCAATTTTTAGATTTCTCTTACTTCAATGAATGAGCAAACACACACACACACACAAATACTCACACATACATTTAGACAGCACTTCTCCTGCTTGACGACGACCCTTGGGAGCAATCAATCGTTGCCTCGTCGACATCATCGCTATTTCCTTGATTCATTTTCGGGTGCGGTGTGTATGGACAAATTTTCGTTGACGCATCCAAATTCTGCTTAAGAGCACCACTATTCGTGCGGCAAGAAAGTTGCGTGAAAGTGAAGGGAGATATGAAGTTCACTTTGCACTGATTGGAATTGGAAAATTGTATTTCTTCCTTTTTTTTATCAATTTCTCAACGATTCAAGCAGCAAGTGCAGCAAATGGCAGCTGTAAAGGAAATATCAAACACTTTAATTTGATTGCTAATCTCAGGCACATATGGAGCATATCTGGTTATTTGATGAATAAGTGTGGGTGTGTTGGTGATAGCACTAATAGTATTTTATTTTTTTTATTGATGATATAGAATTTAATTTCTTTCGCTCACGTTTTATTTATTTATGTTTTTTTTTTTTTGAAGGTGCGTGAATGGCATATTGACGAACTTTCGGATATCATTTAGCAGCACCGATTTGTGACTTTCCAAATATTTCCGGAAATTTACTATGTTAAAAATTATATTTAATGAAATTAATATAATATATTTTTTTTTTTATTTTATAAAAGAAAAGATTGCGAATATAAATATACATAAATAACATAATTGGCGGTAAATAACCGTTGAAGCGATTTTCCGGCCCAATAAAAATTATAAAATTTGTGCTTGTTGTTTCCCTAACAAATGAAGAGACCCAGAGCTTATTCTAAGCAGTCTTCAAACGACTTTTAATTCTAACTTTATTAACAAAACAGAAAATAGAGCCAGAGAGCTTGAGATTCTCTGCCGAGGGGCGACCGCAGTTACAAAAACTAATTTCAAATGTATAATATTGGATGTTAGTCTGTCCAGGACTCGATCCCATGATTTTTCACATTGGAGTACATACTTTTAACAACTCGGCTAATACGGCGGCCTGGCATACATATCAATTTTCCATCAAAATCCTTCGGTTGGTTTCACAGTAAATTCTTAAATCAGGTCGCACGGGACAAGCTAATACCAAAAGGAATCTCAGATTTATTTTTTTAATTGTTGTTATGGTGCTGAAGTTTAATTTTAAAACGTTAATTATTTTCCAAATACAATAAAAAAATTAATTCGTATGGGACAAGAAAAAAAATGATTTTAGAGACAAGTAACTGGATCTAAAATGGAGATATATTTTTAAATAATGGTGCACATATTTCTTGGCAATAATGGAATTGGAATTGTGTAGAGTATAGGGGGAAGCAATGCCACCTCACAGGCCATTAATATAACCTTATCTACGTTTATGGATAGTTCGTTAACATATAATTTGTATTAAAGCTTATGGAATATGTGAGCGGTGGGAGAGACTCTTTCACAGAACTATAATTAAGGTTACGTGAAGCCTTATGCTCACTTAGAACAGATTATGAAACCAGACTACATTAATGAAAACCTTAGGTTAGCTTTACTTACTGTCAGGGTTCGAATCCTGGTCCTACCAACATCCAAAAATTATAGAAAATTAATTCAAATGCAAAATTAAGTTAATTTTTCTAATTGCACGACAAATTGGAAAAAGAAACTCGCCTCGAAATCGCTTCAGCGGATACCAGGCGTTGAGAGTGACATTATGAAACTAAGTCGACTGTGGAATGTGAGTCTTTATTACAAGGATCATTTTCTTCGGTTCTTTAAATAATCTTGAACACTATGAACGCTGCGATTTTTGAGACGGATGATGTCAATATCATCGGCATACTCTAGCGATTGTACGATCTCATAGAAGATTGTGCCTTCCCCGTTTGGCTTTGCAACTGGTATTATATTGTTCAACATTTGGTTGAAGAAATCTAACATTTCGAAAAGGTTCGAAGACGTTATATCTGATTGTGTTGAAGTTGAAGACAGTTGAAATGAAGGTAGCACTATTTGGTTTGTCACAAATCTAGGCAAAATAATATAGAGGGAAATCCTATATAGTACAAGCTTTGAAAAGTGAGCACAGAGAAGTGCTTAACTTATAGAACGACACACATAATTGCAACTGCTCCCTTTATAAGGAATTGTAGGGTCTGTAAGAGTAATGAGGAAAGGGATAGATTTGCTCATTTATTATGGGACAGGCTAGTATTATGAACAATTTCTCTATCACATCTGTCACGTTGCCGATGCTAGAAAAATGGCCTGCTAAAATTTATAAGATATTAAAAATGGGCTATGAAAATCAGAAAGAACTCGAGGTATGACAATAGTCTAGTCTAATGTAGTCTTTGCCTTTGTGCATCGACGTGCAGCATTGACAGTCTCTATTCTATCGAAGTAATATAAGGTTTCGAATTTTATTCTTTTTTTTAATAAAAAATATGTTCGATGTAAGCTTCAAAGATATTTTATACATAATTTTTTAAATTTTTTATATTACTGTAAGTAAGTATAGAATGGAAAGAGATAATTAGGATTCCGGTTTCTTCGAATTAATACTTATTCCCTCTGGTTGCTTAAGAATAAATATTAACAAAATATTTTTTAAAAATATGTTTTACATTTTCATTGAAAATATATCATAAATATTGTTTTTCTATTTACCTATATTCCACAACATCGATACCTCGCACCCTATAGTTTCACCTCTGCAACCTACGTTTTCTCACAGCAACCTCATATACATGCACAGCCTTACCTCTCATGCCATTACTATTATATGTTTTACCACTATAATTGCACGCTTGAGCAGTGTTGCATTACATGTGCGAGTACTATTACCATTGTCTTCAATTCCGTACATGAGTTTCGTGCATTTGCCATTTGACACCGATTTTCATGTTTGGCAAAACGCGTGAAAATGTATTTTTGCCTTTACTTTGCCTTACATTCACTATTTATAAATTATTTTATTCGCCCTTCCTCTTTCTTCTGTATATAGTTTTTGTGCGTTCAATTTCGTATTCAGTCAACGTTTCTCATATCATGTTGAGAGTTGTTTTGCGGTAAAGCCGACACGCGCGCGCCTACAACTATGCGTATGCTGCACGATGCGGCGTGTCGGCATGGCAAGCCTTTTTAATGCTTGTCAAGTTTTTGCTTAATTTTTGCACGCGGAAAGTGGGCTTTTGTGGGCGGTTTGTGTATTAAATGGCATTAGTCTCGTTTACTTCTCGGTAATCCTGTTTTAATGTTGGAAAAACTTTACTTCGATGTGAGATAGAGTTCAATGTTGGTGTTATAATTATAATTAATTTTATTTTGACACCTGTATATTCTATTTTAGTGCTCCGAAGGAAGTTTCAATACATTGATTTTCAAAAGTCAAGCTTGATAGTGAGAAAGAAAGTGTTTGGCAATTTAAATTGAGGTTCCTTGATTTTGACAAAAGTGTCAGAATTTTGGGTTTTCTTTTAAATGAAATTGTTTCAGACCATATAATTTTTGGAAATGGCAAAAAAATTACAACAATAGTTTTAGACGGTAGAAGTTATAGCTGTTATTTCGGAAACCATCACGTTTCCTCATCAGACTTCTTTTTCCAGACACCTTTTGTTCGAATTGGATTCGAACTTGGGATGCCCACAGCACGAGCCAATGGTTATCCCATTAAGCTACGTGTGTGCCGTTTTCACAAATTGATGTTTTTCACTTTTACCTACATATCCACGATCAAGTGCTCAGATATTCTGTAGCTGTAAACCTGAATTTTCATTTCCACAACTTTCTTTTAAAAAAAAAAGATTTGTTTACAAAAAATACTTTTATCGCCGGACAGGTAGTGATGAAAAGAATTGTATGCAGGGTTACCAACATAATCGAGGCGAACAAATTAGATTTACTATCTACAAGGCTTGCTCTATAACATATTTACCATAGTTTCTGTCGCACACCACGCAAAAGTTTCTAATACGCCATTGTTTGAATGAAGAAAGAATTAAAAGTATCTAAACCAGCGAGAGACTACGCCGGGGCTCGAAATATTGTTCTCTGTAGTACCAGATTCATAAGCTCCGCAGCGAAAAACTCGAAACCAAGTTGATCATTTATGATAAGCGAACGATACGTATCAAATGGTCTCAAAATGTATACGACTTGAACCACTATCTGAGTAACGTCGGTGCAGTGGCAGAGACTGCTTGCTTAGTAACCTTTAGATCGAGCTGTATTAGGGCCGAGAGGCGTAGTGCTCTAAAATTCTACATGAAGTTGCATCGACTTGCAAAAGGTTTCAAGGTCGGACCATATAGGATCCAAAGAGGTGATATGGTGACCAATATTCAGAGCTTAAAGCGAGAACATTTCTGCATCCTGGTGACTGGCGATAAAAATGAAACACCTGGAGATTGAAAATTCGAGATCTCAGTTGTTGGCGATGACATAGATCCCATCCTCCGATTATGATAAAACTCGAAAAGTAATTGTTAGCCAAATAACTACAAAGCAGCGGAATCGAGACGAGCTTTTTTATTATAGAAGATAAGATATATATTTGTGTCCCACAAAAAAAAAATGGGTTAAAGAAAATTCGAGTTACCTACATAAAATCCAGTGTCATAACTTCATATTTGGGACTTTGAATGTTTGAATTGGTCAGAAGTTTTTTTTTTAATAAAATAAAGATTATTAGATGAGTATCAAATTTTTCTTTACGTAAATATCACTAATTACTAATGGTAATTTTTTTATGAAAAAAAACGCCTTAAAATTAAAATATATTCTTAGAACAAGACGTCATATGGCGCGCTGACATACCGAAAACAACATCAAACTAGATAAGAAATATTTATGTTGCACCAAAGATCATAAAATAAAACAAAAGAACAATTAAATGTCATAAAAAATAACAATAAACATAGGCAAACACGACATTATTTCGACACACGCGAGCTACTTAGTACACATAGTGTTTTGGGCACACGCGTGCAACCGAAAGCCGCCATCACCGCTGTCGCCGCTGCTTCTGTTGCTCGGCGCTCGCTTGGCATATGTGACAAGAAGCCGCACATTTTGTAAGTGCTTGCTTTTTTTATATACTTTTTTGCTGTTTTTTGTCGTTTCAAACATCATTGGCCCAATAAGTTGAAAAATTGTCTCTGACCAAATGTTTCCTGCCCACATCGAATACACAAGCCTTCTAAAAGCTACCCCTAGCTGTCTGAATGGAAGTAATCATCACCGTTCAGTTGTTTTATCACACACACACACTCTAATGTATATGAAAGTTGAGCTGACCGCTCATAGAGTACATATATATAATATTTTGTTACATACATATCAAGGGAGGGTTGCAACGGTGCATGTCCTTCTGCTTGCGTACTCCCATATACACTTGCCGAGTTGACAAATCCTCGGTTTGAGACGCGTGTCTCATTGCTTAAAACCCTCCACCCCCACTTTTCCTTCAGTGATTTATGACTGCAATAAAAACGCCGCCGGCTGTAATACATTAAAGCAATGAAATCATAATACAGTATGTGTATGTGTTTGTATGTATGTGTGTGTGTACGTAATATTTTTAAAGCTTGCACTCAACTCAATTCCTTCAATTGCAATACTGCATTTACATAACATACAAACACTCGTACATTTGCATTGATGTATTTCACGCTTCGTTGCATGCTGTTAGGCGCAATGAGTAATAGGAAAAATACTGCTTCTGTGCATACAATTGCACTTGCACGCACACTTATGCACGCAGTTGTGGCACTCAGTCATTCATTCAATCCATTTTCTACTTAGAAGCATGCTTTCCAGTCAAGTGGGTCAGTTGGTTGGCTCATCCGGGCCATTTATGCAAATTTTTCTGGGCAATTGAGTCAATTCAATGGTGTAGCGATTTGAAAAGAGGCAAGCTTTTAAAATGCAGCCACAAATCTGTGGCATCTCTATTTGCTTTTTGTATTCTACTCTGATGCCTAAAAGCATATTTAGGGCATTTAATGCACAAGTTTAATGAAAGCAGATAATGTTGCAAAAAGTGTATGGAAAGCATAACACTTGACAAGTTAAATAATTTGCATTAATTAAACTTAAAAATTAATAATAAAATTAAAATTAAAATTAAAATTAAAATTAAAATTAAAATTACAATTACAATTAAAATTAAAATTAAAATTAAAATTAAAATTAAAATTAAAATTAAAATTAAAATTAAAATTAAAATTAAAATTAAAATTAAAATTAAAATTAAAATTAAAATTAAAATTAAAATTAAAATTAAAATTAAAATTAAAATTAAAATTAAAATTAAAATTAAAATTAAAATTAAAATTAAAATTAAAATTAAAATTAAAATTAAAATTAAAATTAAAATTAAAATTAAAATTAAAATTAAAATTAAAATTAAAATTAAAATTAAAATTAAAATTAAAATTAAAATTAAAATTAAAATTAAAATTAAAATTAAAATTAAAATTAAAATTAAAATTAAAATTAAAATTAAAATTAAAATTAAAATTAAAATTAAAATTAAAATTAAAATTAAAATTAAAATTAAAATTAAAATTAAAATTAAAATTAAAATTAAAATTAAAATTAAAATTAAAATTAAAATTAAAATTAAAATTAAAATTAAAATTAAAATTAAAATTAAAATTAAAATTAAAATTAAAATTAAAATTAAAATTAAAATTAAAATTAAAATTAAAATTAAAATTAAAATTAAAATTAAAATTAAAATTAAAATTAAAATTAAAATTAAAATTAAAATTAAAATTAAAATTAAAATTAAAATTAAAATTAAAATTAAAATTAAAATTAAAATTAAAATTAAAATTAAAATTAAAATTAAAATTAAAATTAAAATTAAAATTAAAATTAAAATTAAAATTAAAATTAAAATTAAAATTAAAATTAAAATTAAAATTAAAATTAAAATTAAAATTAAAATTAAAATTAAAATTAAAATTAAAATTAAAATTAAAATTAAAATTAAAATTAAAATTAAAATTAAAATTAAAATTAAAATTAAAATTAAAATTAAAATTAAAATTAAAATTAAAATTAAAATTAAAATTAAAATTAAAATTAAAATTAAAATTAAAATTAAAATTAAAATTAAAATTAAAATTAAAATTAAAATTAAAATTAAAATTAAAATTAAAATTAAAATTAAAATTAAAATTAAAATTAAAATTAAAATTAAAATTAAAATTAAAATTAAAATTAAAATTAAAATTAAAATTAAAATTAAAATTAAAATTAAAATTAAAATTAAAATTAAAATTAAAATTAAAATTAAAATTAAAATTAAAATTAAAATTAAAATTAAAATTAAAATTAAAATTAAAATTAAAATTAAAATTAAAATTAAAATTAAAATTAAAATTAAAATTAAAATTAAAATTAAAATTAAAATTAAAATTAAAATTAAAATTAAAATTAAAATTAAAATTAAAATTAAAATTAAAATTAAAATTAAAATTAAAATTAAAATTAAAATTAAAATTAAAATTAAAATTAAAATTAAAATTAAAATTAAAATTAAAATTAAAATTAAAATTAAAATTAAAATTAAAATTAAAATTAAAATTAAAATTAAAATTAAAATTAAAATTAAAATTAAAATTAAAATTAAAATTAAAATTAAAATTAAAATTAAAATTAAAATTAAAATTAAAATTAAAATTAAAATTAAAATTAAAATTAAAATTAAAATTAAAATTAAAATTAAAATTAAAATTAAAATTAAAATTAAAATTAAAATTAAAATTAAAATTAAAATTAAAATTAAAATTAAAATTAAAATTAAAATTAAAATTAAAATTAAAATTAAAATTAAAATTAAAATTAAAATTAAAATTAAAATTAAAATTAAAATTAAAATTAAAATTAAAATTAAAATTAAAATTAAAATTAAAATTAAAATTAAAATTAAAATTAAAATTAAAATTAAAATTAAAATTAAAATTAAAATTAAAATTAAAATTAAAATTAAAATTAAAATTAAAATTAAAATTAAAATTAAAATTAAAATTAAAATTAAAATTAAAATTAAAATTAAAATTAAAATTAAAATTAAAATTAAAATTAAAATTAAAATTAAAATTAAAATTAAAATTAAAATTAAAATTAAAATTAAAATTAAAATTAAAATTAAAATTAAAATTAAAATTAAAATTAAAATTAAAATTAAAATTAAAATTAAAATTAAAATTAAAATTAAAATTAAAATTAAAATTAAAATTAAAATTAAAATTAAAATTAAAATTAAAATTAAAATTAAAATTAAAATTAAAATTAAAATTAAAATTAAAATTAAAATTAAAATTAAAATTAAAATTAAAATTAAAATTAAAATTAAAATTAAAATTAAAATTAAAATTAAAATTAAAATTAAAATTAAAATTAAAATTAAAATTAAAATTAAAATTAAAATTAAAATTAAAATTAAAATTAAAATTAAAATTAAAATTAAAATTAAAATTAAAATTAAAATTAAAATTAAAATTAAAATTAAAATTAAAATTAAAATTAAAATTAAAATTAAAATTAAAATTTTTTATTTAAATTTCTTTAATACATTTTCTCTTCATACTATCCTCTACTGACATTACTACACTACATGGATATTTATAACCTGTTTGCACACATACCATACATATGTAGCATCGATATAAGTGCTTTCATAATACACTTCAGTTCATTTACCTTTTTCTCCAACTGCTGTCAATCTCATTTATGCCTCATCAGTATGTGTGTATGCTTTAATTAATTTGTAAGCTTATATGTGCTCCGCTTCGGGCAATACAAATTACTTTTTAATTTCATATTTAAGTTACATTAAATGCGTTATTAACTTCCGCCAATCGGAAATTACCATTTATGTACAATGAATATGTAAAGGTATGCGTGCTCGCGTATAACGGCACGGCGTTATTGTTAAGTGCAAATATTTTTGCAGGAAAATGCAGCTGAAAGGCAGGATATGTATGCATTGAATGTCTTTCATTAAAAAAGGGAGAAAAATAATTAAAAATATGGTGGCAATTACAGTCGATTGAATTTTCAGTTGTTATTCCTTTAAAAGGTCAGAAAAAAAGAAAGCACATACTCCCGACATACAGTTTAAAAAGAGCTTTAATTAACAGCAATAGTGATTGCGGATTTACATACAATAAAGTGTTTTAAATTAATATATTATTTGTACTAAAATACGAAAAGAGAATTAAACGAAATCAGACAAGGAGATCTAAAAATTTGTTCAGCCAATCTTCCCGTATTGTATTAAAAAGAGAATTTGAAAAGAGACTCCGACTAGCATGACTTGCAAAAATCTCCAATTATTTTGTTAATGTTGCTAAAGCTTCATATTCGTCCTTCAATCGAGAGGGTAATGTAAGAATATTGAAAGTGATTAACATGTAAATTTCTAATCAAAATACACATTTTTTTACATACTAGCAGACGTTTGCTTTTGCACAAAAATTTCCATATTATGATCCGAAAAAGATATAATCGGTAGGGATATCTACTTCGAAGCTCTTATAAATTGCATTGGCTTATTTACATTGAGGACTACTACTTAGATAAGATATCAAACAATTGTATAAAGGACGAAAGATAGGTTATTCTTTCTCATCGTTTTTCTAGCTTCTACGCCATCTTTGTTTTCTTTACAGTTTCCCTAAATATTCCAAATGAAAGGTAGTCCTCATCGGCGGAAGCCCAGCACTATTTTTGAAAAAAATAAAGCAGCCGTAACCGAGGTACTGAAGAACATTTCTATAAATGACATAAAAAAATCTATGCATGCGCTGGTTGATCGTTCCAAACGTTGTGTTGAGTCAAATGGAACCTATTTTGAATAAATAATAACTTTCAAAGATAATTAATTTGTATTTTACTATTTTATATCCAAAAAGTTCGGTTATTTTTGGGACACACCGTGTATTTCATAATTTCATTACCTCTGACTTAAGTCATAATAAAACAAAGGCTCACCATATCTCTCAATAGAACATATTTGACACCTGTGGTTATCATTAGGATCAACAAAGTACAAGTTGTTCAACGAGAGAAAATACAGAAAAAAGCAGAAAAACAGCCCGTCGCCTATAGCTCTACGAACGAATAGGTTTATGCTTGTATTAGTTTAGGATTTAAGAAAGCTTTAACTTTATAAAAAGAGATTAAATACCGGAAAATATCAAAAACTTAATACTGAACTTAATACAGAAGCGATTGCTGTATCACAAATACTTTGTTCTAAAAGAGAATCATAAAAATGGGTTAAATATTTTTTGAGTTGATCCGATGTATGCACTAAAAATATGAGCACGTTTACATATTAAGGACAGATTTAAAATAACTTTATATAAAAGTACCCTAAGATCACGAATTTCCAACAAAAAAACTAATTTAAAGAATCCTTCTGAATATTCGTGAGGACGGCATAAAAATGCGTTCACCAACTTTTGAGCTTATCGCAAACAGACAGACAGTAGAATAAGTCTTCTACCATATACAATACATAACTCTTCAAGGAACCGCACTAGTGCGGAACTAACGATAATTTAGCCAACTTTCTCTATTCCCTAACCATACTGTCAACTGTGTTCTATTACATGGCGATCTTCTAGGAAGTGGCAATTGTCCCCTTCTGCAGAACTTTCAAAGTCGTCCTAAGATAGAACCAATGTGACCGGTTCTCAAATGGCACGAAAATGGGTAGACATGAGCACATCCCAAAATTGTTAATCTAAAGATTTGCTTGCTTTTGAGCTACCAAATAAACTCTTAAAGAACTGAGGCAGCTTTTACGTTTACTAATCGAACCAAAATTGGTTACAATTGAGCACGGGAGCTGCGAAAAAGCGGAATTCAGATATATCGCTTCGTAATGATTTAAACTTCTTGCTAATTTTTCTAATTTTTTTCAATGCCAGTGGCAATAAAATAAAGAAAAAACATTTCCAAATATAGCGTGCTGCTTACGTTTACCAAGAAGTGTCTCGGAACATCTAAATTTTCGTCCCTTAAAATTTATTCTTCCACACATTCTCGCGTTACATGGAAATCTGAACACTATGTTCTAAATTTGTTCCTTAAGTTTTGAATCGGATCACCTAATTCCGGCTCACTTTCTGGTCGCAGGTCTTCTGCTGGCAACGCTGTTTCTCCAAAGTCAGCAGTGTCACCTTCACTAGCACTACAGCTATTTGAATTTTGAAAATACACATTTCTTTTCTTTTTTAATTGTTTACGGATATGTCGCTTACTCATTTTACACAATTTCGTGCTTACAGCAGAAAAACAAATAAGAAAAAAGTTATTTTCATCAATGAGTTTCTCTTTAATTAAATTATAATAATTGATGTGGGATAGCTTTTTTTCTACCCACTATAAAATTGAAAACTTTCAGAGTAAAGATTACAACATAAAGGGGTAAAACTACTCTAGAGGTTGAAAATAGACTAATTTTTAAAAATTTATTGTAGGAATATGAGAAAAGGAATAGAATTTCTATTTAGCCATTTCATTGAACAAACATATGTATATTGAAGCATAAAAAATATTTTTTTATTATTATTTTGTTACAAAATGGCGGTGATAAAGTTCATTATTTAACCCATGTTTTTTTTTGAAAGGCGTCCACGGGAGGACCGATTTCTTCTAAAGATTGAGATCTACGTGTAGAACAGAAAAGCAAACAGTTTTATGATCTACAAACTGTGGTCTTTGGAAATACGTACGGATTAACTTTTTAACTCATTTTTGTGAAAGCGGCACACTTTTTTTAAAAAGATAGATTTTTGACTAAAAATTACGCACTAAATTATTAAAAAAAAAAAAAAAAAGAGTTTACATTTAATCGAAAAACTGCTATGTAGTTACCATCAAAATTTTAGATAAATCGATAATCTGTCCTCCCCGTTTGAAAAATATGATTTTGAGGTGAGATGCTGCAGCAAAATAAAAATAAATGAAAAGTTCAGCTATTCTAAATATTTTTTTCACCTTAAAATCAATTGCATATTATGTCTAGGACCCAAAGGTACCCTGTGAGCAAAAAAATTGCGTTTTCCGAAATCCTAGAGTCACTTTACCCCTTAAATTGGGCAAAACCTTCTTCAAGCATAGCTGCTGGATCTCAATCTGCTATATAAATGTATATATTTCTTCCGTAGCTTTCTCTACGTTACATATAAATATTTTGCATTATTTTTTATGTACGAATAGAAGAGATTTCATGAAGTTCATCAGATTTTTTTTTCAGAATAAAATAAAAATTTACATTTGCAATTATAAACATTACAATACTATAGCTGACATATAAAAATCTTTTTCATTTTATGAATCAATGCAATTCATAACATAAACTCTGATAATAAAAAGTTGACAGCAATACTTGCATAGGCTTGGGCACAACCAGCAATTTATTTGTTGCCATAAATACATATATTCGTATGTACATATGTATGTATATAACTGCAATTATGTATAATATATGAAAATATTTTAAAATATTTATCCGACAACATCTGTTCGCAACATATTTAACACTTAACACGATGATTTTAATCAGCAACATATTATATGGAGAGCATATAATTTTTTACATTTTTTTCGTAGCAATTTATAATCAGCCGCAGACTTATAGGCAGCTGTGAACATAAGTACATATGTATATGCATAAAAATTAAAAATATATTTAATGGAAAGGTATTTTCTCCAAATTAAAATTGTAAATAATGTTGCATTTAGCACATATATGTACCAAACTACTTAACTATAATTTGCGATATATGTATGCATGTGTATTTATGATATATATGTAAGTATATGATTATTGCATTGCCATACCACCGCCATCAATTATCATAAATGTATGTAGCAGAGGCGCCTAGAATTATGCCAGCATATTTTTGTAATCACTTTTTTCCATTGAGGAAAAACATATTGTAACCACAAATGGAGTCACATACATATGGTGTATATATAGTTTATACATACACATATTTTTATGCTTAAATATAAGCATTTCATACCAATCTTCACAATCTTTGCATATTCAGAAATATTTTAAATGAATTGAGTGAATGCCTACATTATGCCAAGCATTAAGTGGAGAATTTATTAATGCGCCAGCACACATGGAAGCGTATATATTTATATGACAAATGCATACAGCGTGGTGCAAAAATGTGTACTTGATGATTTTTCCTAGGAAGGTTTATAGAGTTTTTGAATTATTTTTCTATTCCATGGTATTAGCTTCATATTTCAGGTTAAACAAATTGGCCAAAATATAGATTTTATATGCATTACTAGAGTAAAAAAAATATATTTACACCAGATCTCTATAATATTTGCGTCAATTTGAAAGCTTTCTTTGCCATAGTCAGAACTATCTGATATCCACCGTTCGCTCCACAATTTTTTTGCCATTTTGCAAATAATGTCAATATGTCCCTCATAGAAATATTTACAATATCATATTTAATAATTGGTACAATCGATTTTTACAGTCTTCCTTTGAAGCTTATTCTTCACCAGCCACAAAATTTTAGCGAAACGAACACGTTGAAACCAAAATTTGGTTAGGATTTAATTTTTGCAGCAACAGAACATAAACATTATTCACTTTTCTGTTCTGCGACTTGCCTTTTTGGCTTTATGGAAGAAAAAACATGGAACATAGCTTATTTTCTCCTTGTTGCGTTCTCCTTCGACATGCGCTCAACCACCACTCAGTTAAGTAATCACCACTTCTCCTATTATCTTCTTTAGTGTAAAATATTATCTTTTTAACGCCTTCCAGCGTAATCCAAATGCACTTATATAACCCGAGATGCAGATCCATAAAGTCAGATATTGCGTTATATAGTCGTTGAAGATCTTTCTCAAATTTGTGGTGTGCTTCTTATTGTTTTTCAGCTTTTTTTAGTTAGACGGCGGACCCTCATGAACCGATTTGAGCCGTTTGTTATCTATTTAAAAAAAAATTATACACCAGGTGGCGCATGAGTCAACCCCTTCTTTTGGTCACCGTAATTTTGTGTTCTTCAAACAAAGCTCCAAATAACCTATTGTAAAAATTTAGTTTTTATCTGTTAATATCATAGTTAAAAATTTTATATAAATTTTGAAATACTATATACTCGATTTTGGATATAAAATAATAAAAAACAAAAAAGTTTTGAATTAATTGAAATAATTTATGCTCGGTTTTCGATTTAAAGTAATACAAAAATTAAAAAAAAAATTCTGAAATAATTGAAATAATATGTGTTCGGTTTTCAATTTAAAGTAATACAATACTTGTTTCGTGTCGGGGTTAATTGGGGCCGGAATTCCACGTGAATTCCGGAAACGGGGATCGGGGGAGGTGCCGGTCCTTCAGGAAGCTAAACGAGAGAATGCCTACACCTTCTTAAATAAAAACAAGACCAAAGTCTTTTCAATTAAATTATTTAAATGAGTTTATTAATTGATTAAAATCCAATTCTGAAAAATTGTATGTATATATATACGTATATAGAGAAATAAGGACACTCACCAATGATGTTGCTGCTGTGGCTGTTGATATGATAAAGAGACGGAATACCGGTAAAAATGGCATTTTAAAGATTTCCACAGAAGGTGGAAATCTGAAACGGGGCTAACAGGACTCTTCTCATAACTTTGAAGAGTCATGTATTAGCGAACACAGCAGCGCCATCTGTTGGTGAATCTTATGGATGCTGCCCAGGGTTGCACGCATAAACAATACTTAAAAACTAAAAAAATTTGAAATAATAGGTAATCGTTTTCCATTTAGAATAATATAAAAGTAAAAAAACTTCTAATAAGCAACTAAAAAGTACTGTAATTAATATTAAAAAAATAAAAATTAAAAATTGTAAAAAATACTGAAATAATTAAAAAGTACAAAAAAAAAATAATGTGTACTCGATTGTCGATATAAAATAACAATAAATCAAAAAAAAGTTGATTAATAAAAAATTCTGAAATGACGATTTTCGATTCAAAATTATAAAAAGTTAAAAAAGAAACCAATAAAAAAATATGAAATAATGTGCACTCGACTTCCGATTTAAAATAATAAAAAATTAAGCTGAAAAAAATAAAAAATAAAAATTTTTCAACAAATGTTTTTTCGATATAAAATAATAATAGCTGAAAAAATATATACATTAAAAAATTCTGGAATAATTAAGAACGAAAAATAAATACTGAAATAATGTGTAAAATAATAAACAACTAAAAAATAATTAAAACAAAAAAATTTCGCAAATAATGCTTGTTCGATTTTCGACTTAAAATAATAAAAAATGAAAAAAATTAACATGAGACACCTTTTAAATATTTTTACTCGCCACTGTATATGCAACACATATTTTTAATCGCATTCGGAGACATTGATGCATGAGAGACGATATGAGTTATGCTCGTACAAGTGTAGTTGTTATTGTTGTTGTTGTTTGGTCTACGTGGTCGCTTGATTCAGTTTGTTGGCGGTTGAAAAATTAATTTTATTTCATTTCCGTTACTTCTTTATTTTATTTCCACCGGCCAGTGTTAATTTCATTTCGTGCGTGCATAATTTTATGGACAGCACTATACCGCATATATATTCAATTCGACTTATTAACGGATATATGGTTGAGTGTATGTGTGTGTATATGTGTTGCATAAATGCCTGAGTTGGTTGACAAAATGGAAAGGCATTTCGCATTGCTGTAAACAATTTTTTTAATTTTTTCCTTTTTTGTTGCATTTTATTTTTATTTTTAATCTCTTTTTTCCTTTTTATGGCTGTTTCCATCAGGCAATTGCATTCAACTTTGTGCACACACACATTCAAAGCTATGCACATGTGCATTTTCAATATGAACCATTAACCATATGAGCCATATTGCCGTTATATATACATATTTATTAATTTTTTTTATTGACATTTTATGATTTTATATTTTCGCACATTTTTTTATTTCACAGATTTCTCTAGATTTGCTATTAATGACAGCTGTTGTGGAAAATATGAAAAATAATATTTTTTGCAACGGTTTCATAGCAATATGGCAACTCTGTATATGTATTTCCCCTGTAATGTTTTTGGCAAATGAGATTTTAATTTCTCTTTTCTTGTGCTCGTTCTGCTCTCCTGCATATTGCATTAATTCCCTCAGTGTGCTGTGCTGTCTTTATGCAACATTTTCTTGTATGTAAAAGTAATTTTGCGGAAAATTGTCGAAATTGCCTGCAACAAGATGCTTTTCTTTGGTCTATATGCACCCACATGGAAGAGCGGCAATTAAGCTTGTGTTGCTTTTATTTGACAGTGGTTTAGCAGCTACATGCTTGTATTACCATTTTTGGCGATCATACAAATATTTTTCAGAGAAATTTTTTATACATACATACATATATTTTACAGAGTTTGACGACAATCTCGTTCACATGGAGTTTTAAGATGGTTCTTATGAGATTTATTAGTTTTCTTATAAGCTATAAACTATCTTATATACATAGTTATATATAGAAATTTACATATAGTATCTTCAAAGATTCGGATCCCAGGAAAAACAAGTGTTCACAATGTTTTTTAGTCCCTAAACTACTACTCTATCAAATTTTATATATTTTTTTTTAATAGATCGGTGCCGGAAGAAAAAATTTTCCTCCCATATCAAGTCTTGAAAAAAGTTAACTGTGTACCAAAATTATTGTAAATCAAACAATTTAATAGAAAATTCGTTTTTTTTTCGAATATATCGGTTCCAGGTCCACTTCGTTGAATATCCCTTCACATCGGGTGCATAAGTCATACACGTATGTATAATTTCAGGTCTCTAAGATTAATGGTTTTGTCTGTGTGTTGATCCGTCGGTCATTTATAGCCAAGCCTTTTTTATACATATATATAGATTACAAAGTGTTATTTAAAAAAAAAAATCCGAAGGATCACTTGACTTCCCTCGACTCAGTTTCATACTCTATATTTATCATAAACTTGTATTTTTTAGGACCTTGTATGTTCTGCTACTTTTCCCAACTATGGTTGGATTTTGGAAATTCCAATAACAATTTTCAGATCTTCTCTTCTTTATTAGCGCAGACACCCCAATTATACCTGAGTAAACAAAACCGGTTACACATGCACTCACTCAAATTCTCCAAAGAAGCCTTGTGAACCCGCTGTTAGTTCTTGGTCATCATATTTGAAGAGCTGAGCTAGTAAGTCGACCTCGTTCAAGCTTCATTACCGCCGCTTAGTGGATCGTCGTTTGCAACGCCACTTGGTTCGTAGTTCCGGGTTTGCCATCTTCTGGTGTTTCGCTTTCATAGCCATTCAGCAGATTTGAGTAGAGTATTACAATAATGGAGAGCTTCTCGAGCTCTTCATACCAATACATTTCGGCTTCTCGATTTTCTGTCACCAAATGCCAGCTTTCTTCAACTCTGTGGTCGATTGTAACGTTGCGAGCCAGAGAGTATTTTTTCTTACTCTTTCACAAATCAATGGTATCGTTTGCAATTGTACTAAGTGAGCTGTTCTCAGAGAACAGGTAGAAAATATTGTGTTTATAGCTTTTCAACATAGCTAGTATAAGATAGTGGTCTGAGCCGATATTTTAGGCTTGGAGCTCACCCAAATCTAAAACACTCAAGACATGTCGTCCGTCTATAACAACATGATAGATATTGCTGTGAAGTTTTTGAAACAGACACAGCCAAGCGTATTGTTGACTTTTCTTGTGCAGTACCTCTAACAACTACGTTTCGTTTCCCGGTTAACTTTCTCAGTTTCAAAATATTTGGGTAAATTTCTGATGATGAGGCTGATTTTACCGACAATCACCCATCTTTTATTATCGGGGTTTGGCGTTCATCCACAGGGGTGATTTCCGGAATCCGACACCAAAATGGTGCTTCTTTGTCTTACCTTTGTAATATAATGCAATTCACAAACCCGCGCTTATCTCGATCATGACGATTCTCGGACAGCAGCGTCAGCATTAAGTCTTACGAGGTCTCTCTTGTTAATTGGAGCTAGGATTAGATTTTAGACATTTTTTTATGGAGAACCGCTTGCCTTGAGAATGACGCTCGTTCGCAGCTGCACCTCTGCTGAACAGGTGTGCCAAAAAGTCTCTAGTGAAGGCGCTCAAACCGAATACTATGTGAGAGTGATCAACCGTAAGGGTTACTCCCGTTTCCAGGGTGTGTGATGAGGCGCAACTACAACTGCATACCCTCAAATATTGAAATAAATTTGAACTCAACGTGGTCTATTGGTTTTCAGAATAATCAATTAATTTTAAAAAATGATGTTGAATATTTTTTCGCTGTATCAAATTATGTTATAGAAAATAAGCTGCATTCCTCTTCTACAACTGCACATGCAAAGCTTCTTTCCTTTCGTTTTTGAAGTACACATTCTTTCGTTGATTTATTTGCTGATTGCGTCTTACATAAAATAGACAAACAAAAAAAAAAAAAAAATTACAGAAAAAAAAGAAACAGCAATACAGCAGTAACAGCTGCAGCCTGGGGATAACTTGTAAACATTTTTTATGACTCATCAGCTCAGCGAAGAAATAGCTGTGTAGGCGGAGAGCAACAGAAACTCAGATGATAAGGCGTATAAGCATTAGTGAATGAATGTGAATGTGTATGTATGTATGTCTGCACCTAAGAGTTTACAGGTAATTGCAGTTATTTCTCAAGTCCTTAGGGTTTGGTTGCCTATACAGCACTGTGCAATTATTTTTTCTCTCCTTAGCATGCTTTTGGGAGTAAATATCCGTGTTTATTTGTACCGCTAACTAAAGCGATTGCATTTTAGTCGTAAATACAAACACCTGGGGACTATTATAGAGAGAAATTAATGACCATAATAATGCAAGGAAATCAGGTAGGGCTTAAAGTACTGCAAAGCGCCTTAAAATAGACAATGAAAAAAATATATGACTTTAAATTTATAACTACTGCTCAAGCATATTCAAAACAAGAAGTAATGTTAAAAGGAAAGCTGCTTTAGCGAAAAGTTATTAATTGCATATAAAAAAAAGGCAAATATACCATAACTCATAACTCGATAAAAACAAAAGCGAAAGGAATTAATCATTACAAAAACCAGCAGCGGATTAAAGTATTTAATATTTTATTTATGGACAATATCCTTTGAATCCAGAAAAAAAATATGCTACATCGTGCCATAAAATTTTCTTTTTCTTCCTCCTGTCATTCTTCTTCTTCTCCAACAGTTATCAGTCGTGTTGCTGCTGCCAACAGCCAAGTGGCAATAAAAACAAACGATAACGTTGCAAAAAACTGCAAACAAAATGTTGTTTCAGAAAATAAGCGATAAAGAAAACGAAAAAAAAAATACAAATTGCAAAGGAGAAGAAAATGAGTGAACGCTCATGAAACGCCAGATAAATGTATAACTGACACTTATAATAGCGAAAGAGAGTGCAAGAGATGGCAGTGGAGTTGGCGTTTGGTCGCTAGTTTGCGGAAATTGCCAGAAACAGAGGAAGCCAACAGTTAGCCAGCAAAGAAATGCAAGATAATGAGAGACGCTACAAACAAGTGCCAGCGCCGATGGCGTGCAATGGAATATAGTTGGAAATTGATGAAAAATTCTGTAGCAAAAAAAATTTTTAAAAGGAAAATATGACAACTTAAAGCGTTGGGCGTTAACTGTGCGCAACTTAAAAGCACTTAAGTTACAATAACGACAATTATGGTACTAAAGAAGAAAGCGAGTGAGTGTGGCAATAAAAATTGAAGAAAATAATTTAAGCAAAAAAAAATAAACTAATTCCTAAAATAGTCACAAATCAGTACAAAAGTACAAGACCATTTGCATGCAGTTGTCTTGATTGTCAGCTCTCCAGACTCTGTTCCTGCGCATTACGGAGCATACGAGTATTCAATAGAGGACTTTACTTTTCATTTGCATACTCAGCGCAAGGTAGCATCAGTTGGCAAAAGTGATTCTTCGTTGGTTTCCAAGGCTGATATTGATGTTGGTGTTTACACTGTTCCCTGGATTGATGAAATTATCTACGACTTCTTAGTTATGACTATCAATACTGACGTAGGAGCCGAGTCGCAAATGCGATGACTGTTTGTTTGATGACAGGACATTGGTATATCTTGTCTGAAGAAAGCAGAACTCACGGCGCGGTTGTTGAGGCTAATAATGTCAATATCATTGAAGTACGCTAGCAGCTGTACACCCTTATCGAATATAGTATTTTCTCTAACTGGGATAATTTACGGGCGGACATTCTCAAAAGCCATATTTAGGTTCAGCAGCTGGTCAGCCATCACAAGCGAACCCAATGCGAAGAATATTTAAATTTTGCAACAGCTCCTCTGGTGGAACTAGGCTCTGGACCACTACTAAATGTCTATCTATCCCGACGAGAGTGGATCGGGATCGCGCCTCATTGCATCCAACTGCTTTGGTCATTTTTTCCCACTGCAACCTTCTATGAGCCAAACCAAATGACAAGTGATATACGTGTATCATTTGAGCACTAGCGCGGGATTTTCTTTCATCA
The DNA here is from genome assembly GCA_037013455.1 of Ceratitis rosa. Classification (NCBI taxonomy): domain Eukaryota; kingdom Metazoa; phylum Arthropoda; class Insecta; order Diptera; family Tephritidae; genus Ceratitis; species Ceratitis rosa. The sequence goes on along the minus strand of JAWMAG010000004.1, from coordinate 11,030,450 downwards.
GGGAAGAGATTTATTGAGGGTTGGAGAGAACACAACCTCAAACTTAGAAAGGTTAAACATTATTGTTTAATTTTCATATTTTGGAATTATCTCCGCCAGCATCGGTCTCATATCTCAATGACTGCCCGATTATGGCGTCTTGAGATCATATTCTACTACTTCACGACACTACACTTACAACTGGAACCAGCGAATTCTACGGCAACTCTTTTTACTACCTGGAGAGAAGTGTACCGGCTCCGTCTGAAATCTGTCGGAAGTCGATGACGACTAATTCCTACAGTAAATTAGGCAAATTTACTGAGAGTGACATTCAACAGCTTTCGGTTGTCACTACTGTTCAGAGCCGAAATGAAATCTTTAGGTCCATAGCCGGATGCACTTTGAGAAAACAAAAAGGAACGTTGCTTGCAACCTACAAGGCAATCGGCCGCTGATATTAATCACGCCGCACTGCCGGGGACTAGTTAGATGCAGGTGAGAAAACTGGAAAAGCATCGGAACAATGCATACTGGAAAATAGAAGAGAAACCTACTGATGTTGACAGTAAATAATTTGCATAACAACAGATCTTAGCTGTGAGTGCTAAGTAGCGAAATGTTAGGTATTTTAAGAAGTATTGTATCTACAAGGACGCTGCCTCAGAGATCATCCTTGCAAACACCTGATACAAAACGAAACGCATCACTGTGTGTCTGTGATGAATCTTTCGCATCAGTTTATACTACAGAACCGCTTGACAGGTCTAAAATGCCTTTCACAGAAGCTCTCTCAACACCCTTGATAGTTCCTTTTATGCAAATTACGTCATTAGAACACAACCATCAGATGAAGAGCTCAAGCTGCCGCATGAAACCCGAGTAATACTGACACATTTAAGAGCTGAATATTCTAAAAAAAAATTAAAACCTATCTCTCCACACTAGAACTCGACATACTTTTAGCATCTCCTCTAAAACCTTTTCATCCATCACTCAATTCGTTTATGACGGTTCCTATAAGTTGACTTTGAATAACATTGCCTGCTCTTAAGCGATGTTACTTAGCTGCTAAATATGAGCTAGCTAGCGATAATTACTGAATGGGAGCTCCAGACTCCAACCATCGACCAAAAAAATCCGCACAGTGCTATGGCTTATTACAAAAATCTATTTTATTTATTATTTAATTTAATTTGATCAAATTTAAAAAAAAAAAATCCCATCTGCCAGCTATTTAGAATACGTCAGCGAAGACTTCAAAGACACCGCCAAGCGAGGAATAACATATAATAAGCCCAACACATTAATAGTACAACTGTCGAATGAAACCTGATCCTTGAGAATTTATGGCAAAGGCAAATTCACATCGAAACCCAGTCCCTTGCACACAGTCAATCCCACATCACATATGTACATACATATATGTATGTATGTGTAAGTAAGTGCTGATCCTTGACAGCCGTTAGCGAATGTTAGTTACATGAGCGTAAATAAATTATTATTTTTTTTTGTTTTTGCTTTGCTTTACTGAGAAATAGTCAACCTGACGGCCATCAATAATGTCAACAGCGGCAAAAAAAAAGAAAACAAAGGGAAATAATAATAATAAGGGATAACAATAAATACAGTTTAAGCAAAGGGGAGAGAAACTCAATAAGAAAAGAGAACTTCCGACGAAATAATTACGCGAGGAAACTTAGCAAAGAGAAGAACACTAAACTAACACATAAAGAAAGAAAAATGAAAAAAAAAAAAAATCATAGAGTTCCTGCATTTTGAGAAACGTACCATAACAGGAAATGGCATAACGGAAAATTGGCGGAAGGAAAACAGAAAACTGTCACACGGTGTATTGCCACCCGAAACTCATGGGTTTGTGTGGGTGAGGCAAAAGAAAAACAGGAAATAAACATGCAAAGGAAACGCATAATCAAACAGAATAAAATTAATAACCTGGATTTTGTTGCACAAGACCAAAAAACCCACAACAAAACGAAATGATAGCGAAATGAGTGCGATGGGTTAAGAAAAATGCACACGAGTGTGTGTAAACGCATGTCTGTGTGAAAAAGAAGTCACCAGGATTTATTTGTCAGACATAAATATTAGCAGATATAAAAAGAAAACACACGCCAATATGTACATACATATGTATGTATAAAAAAAATATAGGAAGATATTTTTTACTAAGGGAAAGTAAGCAAAAAACATCTACCCCACCCCGCCTTGTCTGCAAAGTATAAAGGTTGCGCGCGTTAGTTATTACTTTCTTTATACAAACTCAGCATTTTCTTCACTACCTTCTCTACCGAAAACAACATTTTATATGCTTAAAGGCTTTCTTCTGCGTACGCTGTTGCGTGCCTTTTTATTCCCCCCTTTCATTTATGGTTTACTTCTGCAGTAGGGGTTGCGTAATGCCATAAGCATCGCTGATTGGAATGAATGTGTTCACCTATATTGGAGTTTACAAAATGTATATATGTATGTATGTATATGCATGTGTTGGTGGTTCCATTTATTTGTAGTCAACATGTGCGTATGCGTGCGTACCCCTGACGACAAACGTCTTAAGCAGACATACGTGCAAATTCCCATAATTGATATTGTATTGGCGAAATGGGGGTACTCACTCCTGCACTCCTGCACACTAATAGCAAGTAATGATTACTATTTATGATAATGATAATGGGTGTGCTGATATGGCAGGGGTGTTGTTATTGGTAAAATTTATTATTTTATGCTGTTTAAAGCGCTTTTAGGAAAGAAAATTGTTAAAATAAAAATTTTAAAAATCAAATTAATTAAAATAATAAACAGTTGAAAATAAAAATAATCGTGGAACATCACTGAGATGGGATTTAACTAATTCAATAAAACTTTTCATTGTGTAATATTAAGTTCTAGATTACAATTATTAATCTATGGATATGAAGGCACTGCTAAAATGGTAATCGATGTAAGGCAACTGTGCTATGGCACGAAGCTTCCTACCTACCGTCAATGGAGAAACAATTGTTGGTACAAGAGCTGATGCGTTGAGGAACGTCGCATCGCAGTGAAGAAAAGTTAGATTGCCAAACTCGAAAGATTGCGACCGAGCACAAGGCATGTTGGATGAGTTAAATACAAATAGCTGAATATTCAGAAGGGAAAATGAGATGCTGAAATGCGCAAGTAAGAAGAGCGAGAAAGCTGACCGAAAGCGGTAATGCTTCGAAATTCTAAAAAAGATTTGGCACCTGGCGGAAGATTTCAAGACCAGAGCTCACTCATCACCCAGCTTCAAATCTATTTGGGTTTACAATGCAAGCAATTATCTAGCCTGCTGAATGGCAGTGAGGAAACAACACTCGGAGGTAGTGGACCAGAAATCTCAAGATCGAATGACGATTGCTCCTCTAAAGAGTAAACAAAAGCGGCTGCAGAGAGATATCGCCTAACTGTTCAGCTGGCTTGCTATTCAAATATGGTAGCAAAAAGCTGACAAGTAAATCCATCAGCTTCTTTGTAGATTATAGTCAGACAAAAACATGCCCTACAAGTGCAAAATAAGTGTACTCTGCTCAATCAAAAACCCACGGCTTTCGCCAATTAATGTGGGATAAACCTCCTCAATATCAAATAAGGCCTTATTCAACGTATTGTGTAAGCGATAACCAAATATTTTCCTAAAAGAAGACAATACGAAATATCCCCTGATAGGAAACAAACTGTCTTGACTCGCACGACATGATTTTCGCAGACGATGGTTAGCAAGTTGTGCTTTGGAAGAATTCGTTGTAGAACTCGTTGGGGGAAGCATAGGAAGGACAGATCTATACTTGGATGGAAGGATAATGAGAAGGGAGGTCTTGGTATTTCCAATTGAAGCGAAACAATGAAAAGGAAAATAACCTTACGCGTTATAATACGTAAGCTTATGCAATTAAGAAGAAATTAAAATTGCAAAAGTTTGTTTAAAATTTAAACACAAAAAAATTTTCGGATGTTTCAGATTAATGCGGTCCATCTTTGTGTTCGAAGAAATGCTTTTTATTCAAACAAAAGTAAAAAATAAATCGTTTAAGGAATTATTCATAGGAAACGACTACTTTTTCTCATCTCTGTAGTAATTTTCGAATACTATAGAGAATATATTCTAACTAATGACTTTTCTATGTTCTCGATCCAATCATTAAGCAATTTTTTGATTTCTTCAAAAGACTAGAATCGGTGACCCTCCAAATCGTTTTGCAACTGTCGAAAAAGCCAGAAGTCAGAAGGTGCAAGATCTGGGGAATGCAGCGGGTGGGGTACGACTTGAGATTTCAGCGTTTTCAGGTAGCTTTTAACTGTTACAGCCACGTTCAGCCGAGCTCACACGGTCTTTGTCTTCGGCGCTAAAATCACCACTTTTGAAACGTCGAAACGACTCTCTGTAGATTCACCTTACCACGTGTTTCATCCAATTCAAGTGGAAAATCAAAACTTCCCAGAAATAAATAATATTTTTTTAACACAAATCAAACATTTTCGAAGAGACAAAAAACAGTTTTTTTTGTAAGAAACAGAAAAAAATTCAATGACATCATTGAGCTCCTTAAAGAAACTAATCGACCGAACGCGCTTAAACTAACAATCATTATATGGAACATTTTAGTTACAAAAACAAGTTTCACAGTTACTTTAAGCGGACTTCTTATTGTATGTATTGTCGGTACTTTTTGACAACCTGTAAACTTTTAGCTCTAAAAAATTCTTCAAAAGGATAGCAAAACATAGTTTACAAAAAGGGAGCTGACATTGGCTGAGGACATAAATTCAAAACTCTATTATTGCTTGCCTACATTCAGGCATATTTTAGCAAATTCGCACACCTTCTGATTTGAGAAAAACCAAACTAGTGAAAAGTATTCCATTGCTTTCGCAATAGATGGTTTTAGTGATCTGAAATCGTCGAATCTGACCACTGCCACGTACTGTCTGCGTGCATTGTTTTGATAGTCCAGGAGTTGCTAAGCATTGGAAACACTTGAAATAGACTGAATACACCAAGAAGCTCGTTAAATGGGTGTGGCATCCACCCACGAGTTAACGAGAAAAAACCTTATTGTCGGATTTCCATCGGCTAATGGCCGGAACGTAACAAAATCGACCCACTTCTGAGGCGGGTCACCACCCTGGTGGGGAAGGGCAGTGAGCCGACACAAACGTTCTCCAAGTCAGGATTGCCAACCTGAAGAGATTTGTTGTGTGTTTGGTTAGATTGGCGATGAGTGTGCGCTGCTGGGACCTGTACTGTCAGCAATTACATCGTATAAAAGAAGCAATCACCCAGAAGCACCGAGCTTTGGCCAACAGCAGGGGAATTGCGTTTCATCAGAGCAACGCCTGACCACAAAAATCGATAACTGCTTGTCAGAAGCGATGAGAGCTAGGTTGGACTGTTCCCATGCAAGTGATTACCATCTATTCCTGTCCATGGCGAATGCTTTGGTTGGTGTAGAATTGGTCTCCAGAGGAGCCTATGCAAATCGATTGCCCCAATTTTTTGCCAATAGTCACGAGGGCTCCTATGAGAGAGGCAAACGACATTACCTTCAAAATGACAAAAAGTTATCGAGCATACAGGTGCATATTTGACATAAATCGAATAATTCTAACTAAGGCAAATAAAGCCTTCTATTTAATGCAAAAATAGTGAAATGCTCTTTACTAGACCTGTTATTGCTTGAAATCAAATTTAGATAATAATAATAATATTAGGGAAGTTCAATTCTTACTTCATAATTTTACACAGATCTTTTTATGGTTAACTTTTTTAAAATTTTAAGCAAACAGTATAACTCAAAATTGATTCATTTATAATGAGCTATATTTTCTCAGCTTCTAATTTTGTTTAAACAAAGTATTTTGAAACAACCGGCGGCCCACAAATTCAACCACCTACTGAAGCTTACATTAAAACTTTCCAAGGAGAGTAAGCGATAGAACACAAACATTATAGCAAAACGAAAATTACGCACTCAATAAAATACCTAACTGAATTTACCGCTTGCAATAAATGAAAATAATTTGTTTACATCCCCTTTCGTTGCTCACACCTACAAACATACAAACATATGCATGCCACCGCCTTGCTGCAGGTAAAGCGGAAGCTGATTACATATTACATACACATTTATGGTTGTCCAACTGTCAAACGCACGACCCGTAAAAACAAGAAACTGCAAAACAAAAAAAAAAAAACATAAACATAAACGAAAGGCAAATGTATACCAAAAAAAAAATAAAAAATAAAAAATCGTTATATTACCAAAAAGTACTCGAGGGAAACATTTCATTTTGTGCAACTCCACTCAACCCCTCCCGCAATATTTCGAAATCAAATTAAAAATGCGCAAAATATACAAAAATCCATCTCGTAAACAAACAAGCTGAAAGCCAAACTCAGCATGACACCAACGGGGTGTCGGCAGCAAAAATTCAACTTACTGGGCGACTGACTGGCGGACCTGATGACTGGGTGACTGAGCGGCTTTTGAGCTTGTGAGTTTGTCTATGGTGGTTACGGGCGATGCGTATTCATGGTAACCAGCAAACATGCGTAGCTGTCTTGTTGTTTGATTTTGTCTGGTTGAATTTTGTCTAGTAAAAATATCCTCAATTACAAAAACAACAGTAACAGCATAGTTATGCCTACATGTGATGATGTAATAAAAGCAAAAACCAACCACGTCAACAGCACGAGCGAAAATTCTGAGTGCTGAAATACCTTTTTCTGTATTTTTTATTTACATATTTCCACTTTAGAGTTGTGAGTTTTCAAGTATTTTGTTCATCTGCCCTTCAAAACATGCTGTAAACCACCCACTAAAAACTATTAAGCCAGCTTTCATGCAACCCCCCGATTTTTTAACACTTCTGTCATATCCTGACGCCAGTCAGTTGCCTGCTAAGTATTTTTGTATATCCTTTGCCAACAAACAATCCCCCAAAAAATAAACAAATAAGCCAACAAATAATGAAACAATCCAACAATCATCACCTATACATATGGTACATACACATATACACACATACATATATAACTACACGTCATGTCAAATACAGTTAAATATAAATATATGCACACTATAGACCGATTTAGAAATTTAAAACGTACCCATAATTATTTGCCGAGGAAAAACTAATTTCGAAAATTGCATATGTCTGGTTATGCATATTAGAGTTCATACTCTGACACATTCTGGCTGTCATTAAAAACACACACAAGCATATCCTTTGGGGTACAAGGTTTGCTTGAAGCTTAGTCGCAAATGTATTCAAATGTGTTTGCTCTGCCCTGTTTCGCACCTTAATTTGGGTGGGTTTTATTAACCAAGAGATTTTCGAGCAACACTCCCGCTGGCCTTCTGTTCCACCGACGTTCTCACTGTTTTGAGCTGAGAATCCATAATTTCCATTTTGTGGGTTTCTATCTATGTTTAACAGGCGTGTAAATGCTTTTGGTTTGCTATTTGAGAGCGCCAATGAGAAGGCTAGTACCATGATACTCTCGCATATCCTTTTAAGAGCAAGACAAAATAAATTCCGATTTTTCAAAACTCTTTGGAACTAACCTTTTCTACAAATTTGGTAAGAAAATGATTCGATCTTTGATTATGAAAATGGTAGCGGAGCTCTTTTGTGATATCCTCTAAAAAGAAAGTAGATTCAAACTCTATGACTAAAACTCTGTCTTTCAAACAGGAACTGAGGGCATTATAGAAGCTGCAATATGTAATTCGATATGCCAATACATAAACACACATTGAATATCAATAGGTCTCAGGCACTCATATTCAAAAAAGTCCAAAGTAATTAAGTACTTGTCAACTTTCAGCATCTTCATTGAGTGTATTGTGAAACACTTAGGTCCTTTTGCACTTCCAATGTACAACTAAGCTTCTGCGGATTGCAAGCAGACTAAACCTTACCTGCACTAAGCGTAAGAGGACAAACCCCTGGATCACTATCGCTTCGAGAATTCGTCGTTTTTAGCCAAGCTCCTGTCTTTCGAATATGTGCAAACAGGGATGCAAAAAAATTGAAAAATATAATTGTAGTTCAAGGAAACTTTTCGCTAACGCTTAGTTAAGATAAACAAGAATCATCGTGATCTTTAGTTCAGGACCTTAACTTCCCCATTGGTATCATTTATTTATTAAGAAAGTAATAACATTCCCTAACTGTGATTGAGTTTAATCTACTGCTAGTGCTCCGTATATTTGATGTTTAATGTACTAAGTGGCTTGGGGGCTAAAAATCCCATTTTTCCGTCAGGGTTCCGCAGGAATTTTACTCCAATCTCAATCCCGTTTATATCAAAATAAGCACACAGTTTTTGGTTCAATTTGCCGTTATTGAAAAATCTTGCAGAGTTTCACCTAAATAACTTTGAGGACTGTTGATTTTCTTTTCTTATTTTATATTGTACTTTAGATACCCTCAGTGGAAGTTCATTTTCGAGTTAACAGCTCAATAGGTTCCCTAGCAACTCATATGCAGGTGGTTGGAACCAGTTCCAAGTTCATAGGTTGGTCTACTCTGTTTACAGTTCCAATATGACTTTCAAACCGGAAATACTGCTGGATTTTTTGAGATAAGTGAGATATTTGGTACTAAAGAGGTTCCATGCAAGGATACTTTTTATCGTTGGACTTATTCAACTTGAAGATTGGCGCTTAGTTAATTTCTGAGCAAAGACCTATCTATAATGCATACCTAACCACCAAGTAAAAATTAACTCGGAAGTATAGACATTCCCTGCCGAGAGGCAACCGAAATTAGAATAAATAACATAATTTTGTATTTAAGTGAATTTTAAGTGAACATTGGCCAGCAATTTGTATGCTGATTTTTGCCTAAGAAGTATATCCAAAGCGGAACCGATGCTAAAAATGTGATCCCGATGTATCCAAATCTGGAAGCTGGAGAATTTTTCAAGTTTTTAAAATGTCGATTTGTCACTGATTTTCAATAAATTTTAACTCAGCGGTATTGTTTTCAGTACACCGTCGAGTTCACCAAAAAAAAATAGAGGTTATCCATATTGCGGTAGGTAGGATCAAATCGGCCCAAAGATCACACCAGAAAGTATGTTTTTTGGATGTAAATTAAATCTTAAATTATATGACAATTTCCGGAGTACCATTCAAGCACCCATTCGACGTAAGTACGACATAGTGAATGGTCAGCTGGCTTCAGTTGTTGGGTGAGTTGAATTTTATGGAGTCGTGAAAAGGTCCCAGCTCTTCGGGTCTTCGGCTACACTTTCACTTACAGTAGCAATATTTGATGTGGAATGAGCAAAAAGATAATGTCCAGACCTTAAAATATCTGTAGCCTATCCACTCCCTTAAATTTTCCGTAAAATTTTGTCAATTACTGGAGCTGGACAATTATGTGCACTATAATCTCTTCTCAAGGTACAAAACGATGCACGTTTGCACAAAATTGTTTAAAAGATGTCCAAATACGGCCATGTACTTTTAAGACCTCGAAATGGAATGTTTATAAAAGATAATTTCGAAATGGCAAAAAGCGGATGGTATTATTTTATTTTATTAATTAAAACTAATACATTTTATGATAGGGAAAACAGGTAACTTTTGTATATTGAAAAGGCAAGGTGGGTTAGGAAATTTGCAAGAAGATATTCCCGTTGAAGACTCACGGCAGCTATGCTCTTCTGTTGGCATAAAAAACGCATTTACAAAGCGATGGCTTTTATTCAAAATTAATGCGCCTTCACACGCTTCAGTAATGATTACCAGTTAAAACATCAGCCGACTGTCAAATCCATTAGTGTTTTATAACAAATATTTACTTTTCTCGAAAATATTATAAACAACTCTTCGGCAAATACGAAAGTGCAACCCTTCAAATGAACATTCAAGGACACATAACTGTATTGACATAAGAACATGTGTCTACACATTTCTGTTTTGGCTCATCTCGGATTTCAGACGATCATCATTTTCTAATAATGTAATTTTAAAATCACCATTTAATGCGAGACATGCAGACAACCAACCAACCCTCCACCGTCACAAACGTGAGACTGTGTAAATATGCCCACTACGCGGATCGTAACATTTACTCCTTTTTTCGCTTTTGGTAATGCGTAGTATTGTTACCTTACCATTGCATTGCAATTCTTTTTTGTTTTGCTTTTTCAAATCTACCTTGCAATTACAATTCCTTAACGGTGTTTTTTGGTAAATATTTCGCTGCTTTCACCGACCGAGGGGGTAAGTGTTGACATTGACACCCTCATTTTGTTTGAACGTTTCGTGCATTTACGCATATGATTTGCAGTTGTTCTTATTGTTGGTGCAACAGCTATTGTTTGGTGAAATTGGTGGAAATTGGTGTTGGGTGTTTGTAACAAAATGCTTTTGTTGCATACTTTCGCTAACCACGTGACTGTCTGGAATTTGCATTTACAACAAACAGGTTTCCTTTGTTGTTGCTGCTTGTTTTACATGAAGGGTGGAACAACCAAAAGCAAACCCTCTTGTTTCTTTCTACCGTTTATATTTCTTATTTATTTTTCGATTCTTTGTGAGATAATTAAAGTGGAAATTAATGATGAAGCTGTGTGCATGTGAAAGTTATTCGGTGTGTTATTTTGAAGGGGGGAAAGTGGCTCAAAGCAGGACCTTATGGTTTTGTTGACTAATTTCTAGTTTGATTTAGTTTACACCGACTTATCTTTTGGCTCGATTGAATAAAGTTTATCATATAAGATTATCTTAATTTTTTTTTTATTTTTTTATTTTCTCGAGAGGAATTTATCGTCGGTAATTTCACAAGAAAAACAAAATCATTTTGATTTCAATGAAAATTTTCGAAAAGCCTTAGGCTCTGTTGTACACAAACAGTGGAAAAAACTAAATAATTTTGAAATATATTTTACATTCAGATAATATAAGTATAAACGGTTTTGGTCCTAGACAACTACTGGTTGGTTCTATGATGGGTTAAGATATTTACTAAATACGAATCTTCACTCAGCACAGTGAACGATTTGATTGACTTAGGGTAACGAAATTATTTACTTGAAAACAAAAAATTGAACGAGTTTGTTCATTTTAGTAGTAAACAAGCATAATAAGGTACAAAATGGAAAAGTTTTTTTTTTAGGCTTAACATTTTTAAATATTTTTTGGGTTTTGGACTTCCCTGCCAACTAAAAAGGCTTTGAATTCATTAGCTCATGTATTGTATTTTTGCGGAAGCTCTTGCTTAAGCCAAAAGTTTCTCATATCTGTATTTCTAACTTTCAACGCTTCTTCCAACATCATGCGAAGCGGAAATGGTACACTTTCTATGATGTCAACTCCATGTATTAAATAAAATTCTTGGCATATAGAACCATGGATATTTTCGGATGAACATTTTCTTGGTTTCTGGAGTGCATTCCAGAAAGCTTTAGATGTTTAAAGAATATCCGGATACCGTAAAGAGCAAAATGATTGCAATTCGTTTTGTTATTTGATGGCTCAATTAAGTAATTTTGGCAAATGTAAAACAAATTTTCAAAAACTCGACGAGTTGAATTGCTTATATTGGTATTACCTGAGCTTTCCGTTCGAATGTCCACCAACAATGCCAATTCGATCCTGAAATTTAAAGGAAGCTGAGACTACTTTTAATTTTTTTAATTGCTTCAGGCTCTGTGGCTACCATTAAAACAATTTCGTATGTTCTGCGCTTTCCACTTTTGTACAAACTGTTGCGTGCTCCTTTAACAAGCTCATTTCAGGTTTTGCTTTCAACGTGATTTGCAAATTTGGGGTATTGACATTTAGGGTAGGAATCTGTGCTATCTGATAGGTTAGGTTATATTAAGCTGGCTGACCCATTGGGTCTCACATAGACGATAATACATCCGTAGTGATGGTGTTCCTTGCGGGAACTTAAGTAGTAGTTCTGGTCTCGTAGCCATTGCCGATTGAAGATCTCGTAGCCTTACTGCGCCAAATAAGCCTAGCCTTTGTTTTCCGAATTCCGGGCACTCACAGGTTATGTGCTCCACTGTCTCTACATATTCATTGCATTTCCTACATTTGTTGCCGCAGTCAGACTTATCTTAAACGCATGAGACCCCAGAGGGCAAAGTGCTTTTAACAGTCCTGTAAGCAGCCTGGAGTCCGGCAGATAGTACAAACAGAGCGGACTACCATGTAGAAGGTCCTACCAACATACTACATTATTTGAAATAAAGTTGTTATTTTTTTTAAATTGCCCTTAAATCCTTAAAAATCAATCAACCGCTCGAAAGCCGAAAGACTGCAAGCCCCCTATTTATTGGGAGAACATCAAAACGCCCTCTACAAGTTTCAGCAATATCTAGTATTAAAGCTTAATTTGATTTTGAAATTTCATACTGATGGCAACCTTGAAACTTGAAAAATCTATTTGTAATAAAATTTTTATTAAAAAACTGCTTATACATTTAGCCTATTTCTTGCACTGTCTTTATCCTTCGCCTAAAAAAATGGTGAAAATTTATTTCCATTATTTCGTATTTAATTTGCTACCATTCTTAGATTCTTTTTTATTGTATCTTGCTAGTAACTCTCCTGCCTGCATCCAGATCACTAATAATCTGAAAAAGTCTACAATTTATAACATTCAACTCTCTAGTGAATGCCAGCAATTCAAAATGCAAATGAATTCCCTACACACTTTTCGGCTGTCAACAACCGCGGCACCCATACGCAGATACTTGTACTTGGTTAGACTTAAGCTCCAACACCGCCACCAATACCATCATTCACTCTTTAACTCTGTCACTCGCTTAGTTGTGGCGTGTGTCATCAAGTCAAATTGACGTTCGTCTACACACCCGTCTGCTCATCAAACACTAGTCCTCAACCTTACCCTTTGCCTCTGAGTACACTTTTTGCCAACAACTGTCAAACGCCAACGAACCAACCAGTCAGTCGAATGTCAAATGACGCGCCGTCAAACGTTAAGATAAACGTTTAGTGCACAAAAATGCGACAGTTTATTTGAAAAATTGCTACTATTGAGGGTCGTTTATTATTTGACAGTTGCAGTCTTCATTTATCACTCAGACGAAGAGAGAAAGCGAAGAGGAAGTTTCGTGTTTGTACTTGGAAGTAGATGTGTGTTTGCATATGTTTATATGGCAAGCGTGTAAGTGAGCTCAGTTGCGGCGAATGGGTTACGCTCAAGGTTTATGTTTATACAGAGAACACGTGTGACTGGCTCGTAACTGGCGAATGGAAGTGAGAAGTTATGAAAGAAAAAATTTATTGAAAGTCTTCCTAAAGGGATTAGTTAATAGTTGGAACTGGTTTTAGAAGGGTATGGAATTCTCGGACAACAATGAATGTCTTTAAGCACCTTTAACTAATTAACTTTTAAATCTCAAAAGAAAATTATGATAAGGTTATCCATGACTATCGGTGAGAATTACCAATACTTTCGAATAAAAATGACTCCTTGGCTTATCCATAGCTCCATTGCTTATTAGCCGTTCGGACCAAAGCCGAAAACCGCTAAAGCCGATTACATTTTTGTGTACCCTTTCGTCTCTAGATCAGGCCTTAAAATATTTTCAGTACATGAAAAGCATAGATATACAACGAAAATTGAGTTTGCAGTGGGAGAGATTGACAAACAATATATACTATCGAACTCATTGAAGTATCTTGGGATGATCGTCAACGAAAACTATGTTGAAAGCAAAGCCAGTAAAGTGCTGGGTGTTTAGAATATCAGACTCCATCACCTGAGTTGAATGATGTTTGGACACTGCAATAGAGACAATGTATAATATTTGTAACAGCAAGCCTGGCAGAAGATTTGGGATCTGGGTAATGTATATTGCAATTTACGAAAATTTCCCACGTAACTCGGACACAACGGTCAATATGCCATGGAAAGAAAATTTTCTGCCGAGGATTATTTGTATACTACTATTGTAAAATGTTACCTGGGGAGTGGATATAGAGATTTACATATACATCTATACAAACGTCTCGTAAATCAAAGTGGGCACAAGATCAAAATGTTGCTATGACCTTCTAAATACTGAAGGAAGCTTCTCTAAGCCCAAGTGCTTAGCTAACTGGGACGGCGAAGAAATCCCTTTTAATGAGTTCAAAAACTTTACATCATATTTATACTGGTACTGTTGGAACTTTCTCTGGCTGAAAAAGTAGTTTTCTGTGCCAAAATTATATGTGTAGGTGACCAATTGAAAATCTTTCATGCTGGAAAGTACGGAAAGGGTTTTATGCGCTTTGGTCAAACAACAAAGAAACATGAAAGATAATGGGTTATGCGAATGATCTTGCAATTCCATCTTCGAGCAACTACAGTAATCATAGTAATTACTCCTGATAATAGAGCATGCACTTAAACTCTAAAATAAGTAGATTTGACTCAAAGACTCATTGTAAAGACGGAAAAATCGTAAGTCTGACTTTTCACGATAAAGACAAAAAGTATGATTATCTTAAGTGGCCCTCTAAGTTATCTTGGAGTAATTCCTCAAAAGAAAGACTTAGCTAAAGGGAATATATTGACAGCAGAACATGCACAGCGCTCCAATTTGGAAGCCATGCCGAAAGGTTATTGCGCAGCGAACCGGAGCCTTCAACCCCAAAGTGTAAGACCCATACTAACATGTAGGCTATGGAAGCTATCCATGACATGTAAAGTAATGTGTGAGAACAAACATGGAGCTACTACAAACAAAAAAATAGTAAGTATCATATGAGCCTCAAGTCAGACGAACACAGATGATAATGAAAAGGCGAATACGATGGCTTACGCTATCCCCAACGACTACTTCAAAGATTCAACGTATTCAAATTCTAATTTTCTGAAAAAGTGGAACCTAAAGGTACACTTAAGGTGCTGAAGAATACTCAACGTAGGGGATGATGATGAACCATTTGAAGGTAGTGTGTATTGCAGATAGACTGAAACTAGGCGAAAAAAGAGTTAGCATTCCTGTAGATGTACTGACGGGACATGTACTTCCTAGATATATTTATTTCCTACAACCTAGGTAGGCGAATGAATAAGAAGCTGCCTCTAGGCCACTTAGTCTGAATTTGATATTCCAGCTAAACTTTTGCAGATGTATAAACTAACGTTGGACAACACCAGAAGTGCAGTCAGAACTGGGGATTGCTGGCAAATATCGATGATACTGATATCATCGGCCTTAACAACTGCGCCGTTACTTCTGCTTTCTCCAGACTTGACAAAGAAACGAAGCGAATGGTAAACGATGGAACGCACGGCCCTACGAATTATACGACGATATTGACAAAATTTGGCGAATGCAGAGACAGCGGCTACGCTGATTAAAGCACGTCGTCCGAATAGATAAAAGTACTCAAGCTTTGAAGGAGTACGATGCAGTACCCGCTGGTGGAAGGAGAGGAAGAAAACTATCTCCACTCCATTGGAAGAATCAGGATGAGAGTAACCTAGATTCATTTCATATTTCCAACTGGAGTCAAACAGTGAATAAAATGAACGAACGCGCTGTTGTGGATTCGGCTATAATCGCGTAAGCGATGCCTGCGTCAATGAAGAAGTAGAAGAAGGTAATGTCGAAACGGCAGAATTCAGACCGTACACAGAGAAGGTTGAAATATTGGAGCATTATTCAAAGCACCATCCTGATGAAACAGGGGGCGGGCGAGAGGTCAAGTCTTTTGTAAAATTCAAAAATGTGTGTCAAGAAGGACTGTTCTACATTTTACCAAGGATATATGCAAAAAGTAATTTGAATTGGTAACATTATTGAAGACTTTTTGTAATCTGAAAATAATCTGAAACAAAAGTTGTTGCTGTTGATCGATTAAGTCGATAAAAATACCAGTGGTTAATACTTGCTTACACCATTCGACTTTTTAAAAGACTTTTATTCAAATCGAAATAAAAAAAGTTATGGTTTGCTCTAATTATTTACCATAAGTGCAACATTTTGTTGTAAGAACAACACAACTCACATTCTAATGAGTGCAGAAAGTTTTTAGGTATTTACTGTTACAAGACTTGCATGCAGCACTAAATATATATATACACTCTCTTTTGACAGAAAATAGTATTTGAACATGTATGCATACATATTTATTTTTAATTTTCGCATATTTATGCCACATGCAAACCGAGTGAAGTAAAAATAGAAAAAAGTGGCAAATCCTTGCATATCAAAGCGACACAATGCATATGTTACAGCTTATACTTAGTCATTCATTGTCATGTGTGCTTTATACCTGTGCACCATATCCTGCGGCATATGCAAATGTCTAAGCAAAATGTACAAAAATAAAAATAAAATACAAAAACAAAAAAATATTGAAGAGGATATTTGGAGCAGCCACTTTCAACACCTATTTGCATGCAAATTCAATGCATTTTTGCCAATAGTCTAAAGCTACTCAGACCTCGCCCTACTAAAACTATATTCCTTTCAAAGTTAAACTATACCATATATACACTT
This sequence comes from Ceratitis rosa, assembly GCA_037013455.1. Taxonomy (NCBI): domain Eukaryota; kingdom Metazoa; phylum Arthropoda; class Insecta; order Diptera; family Tephritidae; genus Ceratitis; species Ceratitis rosa. The sequence goes on along the minus strand of JAWMAG010000004.1, from coordinate 11,013,940 downwards.
ACAAACATTTTTAGATACATGCAATACAACAACATTGCGCTGTTAGTCATTTAAGGATGAAGAAAGCATGAAAATCACTAAAAATATGCATTACATAAAAAGTAGTGTAAATGTATATTTTTCCTAGCACTTTTTTCAATCAGCTACTAAGTAATATTTTCGGATCCTGTACTGTGTATATAAAGCAAAAAAAAAAATGTATAACTAAAAAAAATAACAAAAAGTATCTGACCTAAAAAAATAGCGCCGCAGAAAGCTTGTTTAAAAAAAAACAACTTTAAGAGTACTTTTGCTTGTACTACTTTTCAAACTTTTACAACAACTTTTAGTAGTTTTTATTTTTATTGTTTTTTGTTTTTTTTTTTTTTTGTTTTGTATTTCTTTGCTTGCAGTTTCTTGTTTGCGTTTGCAACTGCCATTTTTTACCGGCTGATGTTGCTACGCCCTTTTATGACAGCAACTTTGACAGCACTAAATGTGGCATGAAAAAAATCGGTGTATGCGTGAGCTTTTGGCATTGATGTGGCAGCTTTTGGTTTTTAATATGGGAAAAAATGCATTTATTAAAAAAAGATTGTAATATAAAGAAACTTTAAGAAAAATTTAACTGATTTAAATTTTTGGAAATGTGGGAAAATTTCACGAAAACTCTGGAAGTATTAAGAAAATTTGAAATGTCTCTTAACATACTTTTATGAAAAAATCATTTTAAAATATTACACATATGCCTATATACAAATAAAAATATATACATACATATATTCATTTATACTTATTTAGTATATAACTATACCTAAAGGAGAAAACTTTGAGCTTTCTAAAAGCTCTGTAGAGTGTTACTTAAAAATACTTTCCAATCGTTTGAAAAGCTCTGCAGTTAAATATTTTCATGGCAGCAGCATATGTTTGTGTAAACGCTTCTGAATTGCAATGAAAGCTCACTTAACCGGTTAACTTTCGCGAATATTTTTATAATTGCTGTCTAGTTAATTCAGTTAAATTAAGTAAATTTATATACATAGATATAATTGGCACTTTATAACCGCTGAACCTTTTTGATATTGAAAGAAATTACTCAATGCATAGAAAAATAGTTTTAAGTGTTTTAAAAGCTTTGAGCTTTGTAAAAGCTCTAAAAAGGTGTCACTTAAAACATTTTTGAATGCTTAGAAAAGATTTGTAATTAATTATTTTCATGGCAATATCTTATGTTTATACAAAAGCTCTTGAATGACATTGAAAGCTCACTTAACCGTATAACCTTCGCAAATATTTTGATAATTAGTAACTAGTGGATACACTTAAATTAAAGGTAAACCTTTTTGATATAGAAAGAAATTTTTAATTTCTTATCATAATAGTTTTAAATGATTTCAAGAGTTTTAATAAGCCTTATAAAAGCTTTAAAAAAATTATGAAAGATTTTAAGATATAAGAGTTATATATATTTACATACCTTCAGTACCTGAAAGAGTACCAGTATAACTAACGCTCGAAAGCTCAAAATGGATTTCTATGAAAGCTTTTATTATATTTATTCGAAAAGCTCTACAAATTTTTAAAGCTTTGGAAAATTTTTGATTTTTTCAAATTTGGCTTTACCAAAGATCTTTAATCAAGTAAAAGATTTTTGAGCTTGAAAGCTTTTAACTATTTTCCACAGTTTCCAAAATTCTGCATGCCTTTTTTAAGCGTAAAAATTAAGTTGAGAAAGGTTTCCTTAATTTTTTTGCACAATTCTGTTAAATATTTATGTCCTTAATTTTCATGTTTAGCAAACGAACAATTTTTGAGTTGTAAATATTCGCTTCAAATCATATTGTACCTAAAACTCCTTGATGAAAATAGAAAATTTAAATTTGTACTTCTTTAAGTATGAAAACGTTGGAAAACGTATATTCATAAGTCGACAAAATAAACAAACGATAAACATTCCTCCTTCTCCTCTCTATGAATTCATAAATGTTGTGCCTTTACCAGGAAAAAAATCGAAAACTGAAATGAATAAACTGAAGAGCTGAAAAAATACAACATCGCCACAATCATAGCATAAGCTTTTGTGTAAACATATTCGTGTGAGTTGGACGACTCCATATAAAAATATTAATATTAATGCCACAAAATGTAAAATTAATACCCAAATAATGAACTCGATCCTTTTCTGTGCAGCCGACAGTCTCTCTTTCTGTATACATTTCAATTGCCACAGATACTTATGTGAATTCAATTTTATATTTGTGTGTATGTGTGTGCTTGCATACTTACAGTCGGCGGTGCGTCATTGAGTGTTTTTTGATACACTGAAGTGCCTTGTTTGTATGCCGTTAACCAACACTGGTCATGCATATTAATTTACTCACACCCATTACAAGTGAAGAGTGCCTACTTCGGGTCTATGAGTGTGTGCGTTGGTGTTATTGGCACCTCCCAACACGGTCGTGTTGCTTGCTCAGCGCCTTTGTGTATGCTTTATATTGTGTCAACAAACAAATTATGAACGCCCATGTGCTAGCTTAGTTGCCTGTCTGGGGCTGGCAGGCCCACAAAGCTCAGCAACTCAAAGTATTATACGCCAGGCTGGCATAACTTTCAGTATTGTTGTTGTTTTTTTTTATGTGGCGAAGAAGAGGGCAGGAAGTTCACTGGACTTTTACGTTTGTGCAGCAGTTTGCTAAAGCAGGATCAGAAGAAGGAGAGAAAGGGTGTGAAACAAAATAAGAACAACAGCAAAGTTGCAAACTTTTCTCAATTTTCTTATTATTTTAATAGCTTTGGTCAGTGTGTTCTCGGAAAGTGTGTTATAATTGACGCCTGGTCAAGGCTTGGTGGCAATTATTAATTTTTTTTCCTAACTTCGCCCTTGTTTTCTTTTTTTCTCTTATTCAGACCTAATTAAATAAACACAAACGTCCTGTTAGATAAATGACATAAACAGAAACTTTCACTTTCCAAAAAGATAAGCAAAAACGGTAAACAGAGAAACAAAACCGAAAAAGTTTCAAACAAACACACAGAAATTGGGCATGAAAAACAAACTTTTCGTAAGCAAAAAACTTTTGCTAAATTCTTGGAAAAAATACATTTAATGGAATACGTAGATATTTAGAAGCTTTCGTGTTCACTACTAAAATATGAGGGTCACAATTAATATTGTGTTTGCAAACTTGTACAGCTCCAACCATAGGTAAAAATATACATATATAAGCCAAGCGACAATTATCCTGGGAAATTATTTTTTAACACGCACACAATAATCGTACAACAAAAATTACTTAAATTGGGTGGGCCTGAATTTGGGTATTTTGTTTTTAGTTTCGTTTTCTGTGCTCTTTGTTTTCGCGTTGGTGTTTGTTTACACTGATTTATATATATATATATATATTTATTAATTTTTTTTGCGACAAAAACGTGACTACGACGAGTAATGGGCAACTAATATAAAAATTGGGATTTTGTTTTTTTTTGTGACGTTACATGCCTCTGCCTGAAGTTTGCTGCCTGTGGCATTATTTCCATTTTTTTTCTTTGAGAGTTTTGTGACATTTCTACACTTAATAAAATTAGCGGTATAGACTGTGAGAAATTCCATTCAATTCCATGCCTAAATTTATAATATATATTATATAACATTCTTGCAAGTAACGAAATTTTATTGCTGGCAGTGCCACGTGACGCAGTCTGGAAAAGTGTATAAGACACGCACAGGAGTAAAAAAATTTAATTACAAAAATGTATATAGAAAATAATATTAGTGCAATTTATACCGCGAAAACGCTTTTTCGACTTTGTATTTGCTTAAAAAATATATAAAAGTTAATACTTTCTATATAGAAATCGCTTTTTTTGAAAAACTTACTAATTTTCTTTGGATTATTACTTTTTCTACTCATTGCAAATCCACGAAATATTTCTGATCCTTAACATATGATCTTTTATAAATCAAAGAGTGTAATAAAAAATTTCATATCAGAAAAATCGGTTGTAGGAAAGATTTACCTATATTATAGTCCGATTTCAATGACTTCTGGTGCAAATATAATATTTGTTTGAAGCTACGTATGAAGTGTGCCAAACGCCACGTTGTTATATGTTTATAGACGGATTTATTACCTAAAATTTAATAGTCAGAAAAATCGGCTGTATGCGTATATGATATATTGGTCCCATCTGGCCAGTTCTGACAAATGGTGCCGTATAAAAATAGATCTGCTAAGTGACCCGCTTGAGCCAAAACAGGCAGAAAGGTCGACAGATGGCCAGACGGTATACATTTTGCGGTATCTTCTCCTTCTCCAACTTGTTAGTATAAAAAGCAAACAAAAGTTTTACTAAAAAATAAAAGAAGCAAATTCGATTCGTTTCTATATATTTTTTCAAAGAAAAATTATTCTTTATTAACTAAATTTACTAAATTTCAGTTACTGTAAAAATGTTTTCACACGGTAAGGACTTTGAAGTTTGAGGTAGTTGGTATGTATAATGAGAAAATAACCCAAATCTACTGAAAAAGTTTGATAAATTCACTTCCTTATTATTATAAGATGATGTATAGAAGATCCGAAGAGCAAATAAAAAATTTCATATTCAATGTCTCCGGTCTCACACAAACAGTCAGAGCATTCGCGTTTTCCTTCCACGTCACTGTTGAGAGCCACAACTTTTAAGTCCTTGCTTATTTTGGACTACTCGAGATCCAACACAGCAAAACTTTTACCAAAAGTTACTATTATAGACTGAACAGGCAATTGAAAAGTAAAGCCCTTTCTCCACGAACGATATTCAAGCTCCATAAGTCGTGCTCAACATTTTCGTCTTACAGTATGGTATAGAAATTCGAACGTCGACATCGTTTGAGTAATCGGTACTAGAACTTTTTGCGAGAAAAGTTTTAAAAAAAATGTATGGCGAATGCGAATTAGTCGCGGCAATACCCGCTGGTGGGCGCAGAGAAAGAAGAAGGCCTCCTCTCCCTTGAAAAAAAGAGGTGGAGCAGGTCCACGCGTTACCTCGTGTTTTTATTGACGCTCAAACATGGAAGAAATAAACTTCCGACGGACTCTTATTGCTTTGGCTGTAATCTCACTAGTGACCTCATAACTTAGAAAGATTCAAGAAATGAGGGATATAAATTCGTATTGAATGGAATTCTCTCATTGCAAGTTTTTATTAATTAATAAGTGGCAGTCCTACACTTTCAGTACCTTTAGTCGTAAAATTTCTAATGTACCTCATATATCTGCTCTTGACTCGTCAGTTTTGACTCTAGATTTTCCACCTAACAATTTCTTGCAATCATCGGGCGATATAGACTATGAAGAATGTTGTCATATACAATGTAATATAAATGAAACCTGTGTTCGGAAACCTACTTTGTATTAAATAAAGACGGATCGACCTAAAGAAAAAACGCTAAGTATTTCTGTAGGAAACAAAATGGACCACTTACTACAACTGCTACAATACAGCGACTTTAGACCACTTATAAAACGGATACCTCATATTCTCATATAAATTAAATAATAAATGAGTTGAACGCCTAGGAAGGAAGTTATGGAAATTCTTTATTAAGTTCGTCTACGTTTCCTAGGTGCAGTGTCTGAACACTTCAAGGTGGAATTGAGTTTTAAAATATTAAATAGGAAAATTAAAATTCCACCTCAATTCAACCAGCACAGCAATTCACGCCTTACTTCTCCTGCTTCCTAACCAAATCCACGAAATTCATTAATCTTCGCTCTGCGCCCTGAGCAAATGTCAACACCTGCACTGCGAGTACGAAGGCAATATTTTAAATTGCATTAAATTTCAACACCCAGCGATAGTGATTATTAATCAAACATTAAAGAAGCTGTTAAAAGCTGCTGAAGAACAAAAGCGAACAAAGACTAGTGAAAGCGATAGCAACGAGAATCGTATAACAAAAAGCGAGCAAATAAATGAAATGAAATAAAATGAAATACGAGAATGTCCATCATCCAGCAGGCAAGCGCAAAAAGTACAAATATATTAATGTGAAAGTATAAGAAAATTTAAGTCCATAAATGCGGAATTCGGGCTGGTAGCAATAGCTACGCCGAATTTTCTCTTTGCGGGTGGTTGGCGACTGTTATCCTTTGCATTACGCAGGGCGCATGAAATTGATATTTGACTCATGACTGAAACATTTGTGTCATTCATCTTCTTGCTTGCTTACTTGCTTAAATCAGCTGTCGTTCAGTCGAATTGACTCAGCTGCTTCAAGTGACGAATAAGCAGGACCTGATTTAAGTTATAGAACTAAATGATTGGCAGCAAGTTTGTAAATGATTTGTGCCACCACCGTATTTCCTCTCCTTTTTTTTTAAGTCACATGATGAATTGGATGTTCTTATTAGTGCAGTAAGAAACACCGTTATTACAATAAATTATTATTATTACTACCATTTAAGCCACTATGTTGTGCGCTGGGTTATTTAAGCTTTGTTTCTTAACGGTTTATAACCAAACTAATTCAAACAGTCTGTGGCATCAAATTATTTATTTTATGTCGCATGAGACATTCGCATTCTTTAAAAGAATGTGCTGAAATTTTTATAAATTAAATTTGAAGCATTTTATTCACTTTTAACAGAAGCTTGATTCTAGGCAACAATTCAAAAGCCAAACTCAGATAAAAATTGATTTTTTTAAGCAGAGTTTTGAAAATTGTAAATTGTTAAATAGATCTTGAATACCATATGTTTTATTGACATGTATCAACTTAAAGTTTCAGTAGACAAAAATTATTTTGAAAATTTATCAAACAATCCTCAAGTTGGAGTAATTAGTCAATATATAAATAATAATACATGAAGAGAAAATACAGAAAAGATAAGATAAGGAAATAAGGTAAGAAATTTGGAGAATGATTATAAAATCCTTGAAAGAAAAATTCATATTTTTAATACGTATATAAAATCTGTTAATTATAAAATACTTTCAAAAAGTAGAATTTTGTAAGACATAATTATATAAATATCTGAAAAATTTCATAAAAGAACATACATTGCAAATATATATTCTTCACTAGCTTGCTGTAGACTAGTTTTCGCTATAGCTAAAGATTATCTTTATTGTTTCATTTGAATCGCAATCGCACGGGACAGTTTGGTTAGTAATGATATTTCTGTTATTTCTTTCATAATGTTATGAAAATAAACTCCAAAAAGATCGACGTATGGGTGCCACATGAGTTAACGAGAAAAAACCTGAAGAACCGAATTTCCATCTGCGCATCGCTGCTGAATCGTAACAAAATCGACTCATTTCTGTAGCGGATGTTGACTGATGTGGAAAGTGGATCTCTTAGAGCAACGCAAAACGAAAATGGCCGTGGTCGAAAGGTAGTGAGCCCAAGTCAGGGTTGACGGTCAGGATTTTTTTGTTGCGTGTTTGTTGGGATTGACAAGGAATCATTAACTGTCCCCTACAACTACAGTCTTAATTCGGACCTGTACTGTCAGCAATTGGAACATCTGAATTGTGTTTCATCAGGACAACGCCAAGCCACACGTGCCAATAATGACTCGACAGAAGCTCCGAGAGCGTGATTGGGAGGTTATTACCCATCTATCCATTGGTATGAATATCGCGCTAAGTTATTACCATCTGCTCCTACTTATGGCGAATTAATTGGCTGATGAAGATTTTGCTGCATAAGAGGCCATTGCAAATTTTCTATAGAGAGGTATAATGACGTGATCTTCAAAATGGCGAAAAATTATCGATCAAAATGGTGCATATTAAATATACGGATAAATCGGATGATTTTGACTATAGTAAATAAATAAAGCCTTCAATGTATTAAAAGTGTAATGGATTAAATATTATATGAGAAATCATTATTCAGAAAATCATTTTCGAACTATCGAAGTTAATAATCACTTTGGTAATGCATTAATGAATCACTTGTGAAGAAGAAAGTATTTTCAAATTAATAAATAACACACGAGACCGGCAATATTTAAGTCTCAGAAACACATTTTTTGAGTGAATTTACCAAGTTTTAGATGCGAAATTTTTCTATTTGCATTTCCTAAAACTTCATCTACGTTGTTTTTAAGCTATTTTTGCAATTGTAAGTTTTCAATGCGGGACTTCTGGATTTTTCATTAATATAAAGCTAAAAGATCACATCATTTGCATTCACAAATTTTTTAGCCACTTTACGCAAAGTCTTTGATACAAAAAAATTAAGTGAATAACACAAATGAGAATGACTTGGATTTTCCCATATTGGCCGTGAATTCAGGGTGGATTGGATTTTCCTTTAATTTATGTTACTCAACTTTTCTGTATCGCAAATATCTCAACATATAAGAAATGTGTGATGTTCCATAGTCATTACCCAACTAATAGTTATCCTTCCTTACCTTCCTTTTCACAATTCAGTGCCACCCGAACTTAGCTCTTCCCTACTAATTTTTGTTTAGATTGCGTACACAGTGATTTTCTAGTGCAATCTGAAAACTTTCTGCTAATCTCACACCCTCCTCTTGCAATCTTGACGAATTATATGCTTCAGTGGACTTGTTACATTGCATCATCACATGACCATAAGTCACGTGATGTGATTACGTGCAGTAAGCACATTGTATTTATAAGTCTCCAAAGCAATTCCTTTGCGAATTTTTGCTAGCAATAAACTCAACGCTGCAAGAATGTTTCATATGCTCACCAAAAGTCTTACTGATTTTCCACTTGCTGTCGCTTTTAGTCATTTATATGTTTGCCATTCTGCACGATTTGTCACCGCTGCGCACGAAATCACGAACATTTTTGGCAAGGATATGCAAGAAATTGGTATGTACATAGAAGTTGATGGTGCGTGTATCGGTATGTTGCATAAGTTAACAACTTTGTGCTGATTTCAACTGCGCACGCAAGAAATTGAAAAATTAGCTTGCATGCCACACAAACATCATCATCAGCAGCGGCAGCTACTCAAAGCCACCTTCGAGTGCTGAGCAGCTTCATCATCTTCTACACATACTCGTACATGTAGGTATATGTATGTATATAATCAACATACACCAGCTATTATTTATTACAAGCTACATATGCGTTTGAACAGAAAAATATTTATATTCGCATGTTCTCGTTAAGTTTCTTCACATTCCACTAGCATTTTGTTGTTGTAGACTTTTTATTATATGCTTCTTACAAAAGCCAGCATTAAGCTAATCATCCATCATACAGAGTGGTGGGTAGTACATACATATCAGGTTGTGCTAAACAAATATACACACAAAGACATACTCATTTCTAGCTCATAATTTCCAAAATGGTTTCCCGAGAACTGTCACAAAATGATTGACTTGCACGCACCCGGAATCGCAGGTGCCGAGAAGTTTTTTTTTCGATAATTTCTATTATAAATAGCTAGCAAGTTTTGACTTCTTTCTGTTTGCAATAATTTACCGCAAACTTACTAATAAATCAAAGTGAAAATTCTGTGGTTTTTTTATTGATTGTCACAAAAGTTCGTAAATAAATGTCTTTAGCAAATGCGGCGCACAAGATATAAGTTAAACTCTTGAACTGGTTGATTAAGAATTTATTATGAAAGTTAGCGTTGGACCTCAATAGGTTAAATGGAGTAAGAAATAACTAGATTATGGACCAGTTTGTTAAATCGAGTAGTTTGAAAAGCTCTACCAACATTTTTCTGTCACTTGTTTCTGTGTTTATATACCATCGACTCCCTCGAAAACAGTGGAAACTCTTCTCATTTTCCTTTCCCTGGAACTGCACGACAAACTAGAATCCAGGTACAACGCAATCAGAAAAGTGCAGAAAAGCCAAAGCAGCTGGATTACATCACCTCCAGTACCTACTTCAACAATAGGTTTTATACAAGAATCCCAGGAACAGGAACGCATGGAGAATTAAAAACGCGCTGGATCACAAAGTCGCAGCCTTCTTTACAGACTACTGAAAGCTCGATGACAAAGTGAGCTCAGGAATCTACTCTTTTATTCTTTAAATTATTCCAAAAATGAGACTAAAGACTTTCAAGCAGAGCTCAACGCAAAAAGTGCCAAAGCCGTGATCTGGCTGCCTCGTCACAGGAATATGTATATATAACTTCTGCTCAAATATAAACGAGACTTTATCCATAACTCGACAAGGACAAGACATATGGTCATACTTTTTTTTTGCTTAGGTTGCCAGGACTGTTATATGTTTACATGTCAAATTTGAGCGCGATCTGTCACATAGTTTTTTTTTAACGGGACTATAAACAAGTCAACCTCGAGTGTGTTTTTCGAATTTTACTATGGAAATTAACGTTGATGTTTGTTCGAAATTTTGTTATTCCAATGGAATAAGTGCGACGGACGCAATAAAAATGTTGCAGAAGGCATATGGGGAGTCTTGCCTATCACGTGCACGTATTTTTGATTGGTATAAGTCGTTCAAGGACGGCCGTACATCGCTGGAGAACTTGCCCCATGATCGTCGTACAGCAACGTCAATAAACGAAGAAAACGTCGAAAAGTAAAGAAAATTGTGTTGGAAAATCGTCGTGTGACTGAAAGAGAGATAGCTAGTGAGCTCAACATATCAAATGGATCCGCTAAAGCATTATTCACGGTGTTTTGGGCATGAGACATGTGTCTGCTCGACTTGTTCCAAAATTGTTGCTCATACGTCTTGTCTTGTACGCGATTATTTGACCAAAAACAACGTAAATATTGTTCCGCAAGCACCGTATTCACCCGACATGGCACCGTGTGACTTTTTTCTTTTCCCTAAACTCAAATTGCCGCTCCGTGGAAAGCATTTTCAGTCGATTGAAGTCATAAAAGAGAATTCGAAGAAGGAACTGAAAGCCATACCTAAAGCGGCCTACCAGAAGTGTTATGAAGATTGGAAAAAGGTGGCATATGTGTATCCCCTCTAATGGTGACTATTTTGAAGGGGATAAAATAAATATTGAAGAATAATTAACCGTTTTTGTTTTATTGAGTCAGTCTCGTTTATATTTGAGCAGAAGTTATATATATATATATATAATTGGCGCTTTGTAACCGCTGCAGCGATTTTCGGCCGAGCTCCTCCTCCAATTTGTGGTTGTGCGTCTTGATGTTTTTCCAACAAATGGAGGGATCTACAGTATATACTAAGCCACCTCCGAAGGGCTGATGGTTTTTTTTAAGAGGAGCCTTTATTTCATGTCCGAAATATACTCGAAGGGGTGGACATTCCCTGCCGAGGGTCCACCGCAATTACAAAATTTAACTTAATTTTTTATTTTAAATTAATTTTCCATAACTGTTTTTTTTTTATGATGTTGGTGGCACCGGGATTTGAACCCGAGCCTGCCGAATGTCAGTACGCAATGCTATTCACTTGTCACAGGGATATCCCGCGCAATTGACAGGCAAACGAACTAACCATAACTAACCTTGCAAAAAGATCAAAGAATCTTATGTTCTTGTATATACATATGTATATGAAAAGCTTCATTCTGAACGACTGGTGGATCAACCCACAGCCTAAACCATTGATAGTAGATCTGAAACTTATAGAGTGTGTACTGCGTATAACGTAAGCATCAGATAAGAAAGGATAATTAGGAGTGTGAACCTGAGACCGATCTAATTGAAAAAAATCGAAGTTATTTTTAAATTATATGATTTTCATTAAATTAGGTGCATAGGTAGTTCTTTCCCTAAATTGACATGGGAAAAACTTTAATCTGGGAATTGGAATTAGGAGTGATCTATTCGAAAAAATGATATTTATTGTTTGGTTTATATTATTGTAAATTATTGTAAATAAAACTTGGTACAGTGTTAGCTTTGGACCTAAATTAATAAAGCGTGGGGATGTGACGTCGATATATTCGAAAAATCGTATCTATGATTCCATTTACATGATACAGAGGTCGGAATCACTTTTTCTCAAAGAAAGTATTCCTGAAATCCAGTAGATGGTGTGGTTTTACGTAACTCGGAACTCTTTGCCTTGGCTAATATTTGTAAGACTTTTATTTCTTCTTCATACATTTTAACATAAAAAGTTATCAGTCTAATAAAATAAAAAATCTAAATCCGAATGAAATCTTATTAAACGATCTTAAAATTCCATGCGGTACTCCATTAGTATAATTATAAGTGTTATAATAAAAAATAATATAGCTTTAGGGACGAAGAAGAAGAAATGTTTGTTGAGTACCCCCTCTGTCACTGTCCAGCCTTAACAACCGATCGACTCAAGGTCCTCGGGGAAACATTTTTGAGTATCTTGCTGCGCTAGCTTCTACAAAAATTAGTAATCTTGATATTAGCACATCACAGGGTTCGCACATTTGGGAAGGTGAATTGACACCTCTCGGCGATATCACGATTGTCTAATAGGTCTCAGTGCGTTGATCACTTGCCAACTCTGCTCTTGCGGAGATCCAAAAGTTCTTATTATGAAAAGAGCGAGGTTTCATTAGCTGACTACAAACTACTATAATTTTTTTTTTTTAATTTGTACTTACCTACCTACCTATTTGATTCGACATCGGAAGCCTCACAATAAGTGTTTTATTTATTTATTCAAACTTACAACTGTACGTTATTTTACAGTGCTTGAACTTGAACTTAATTCTAATAGCCTAAAATGCAACATACTACTAAAACTTACATTTTCTATCTAAACATAAAAATAAAGTTAGGGGTTTGGGATTTAAAAAAGAGGCTTATCAAAAGTTTAATTAATAATATAATAGCCCTGTGATTAGGAATGAGTTCAGATGATTGCGAAAATTTGTTATTACAATTAGAAGTCATTTAATAACTTTAAAAGCCGAAGTGCCTGAATTCTTTTGATGTCGTTTAGTTCTTTATGCACGGACAACTGAGTTAACTCTCAGCGTACGTGGAGTTTGGAAACCTCAGTAATCGACATATCTCCGTACTAGATATTTCCCTCAATTCTCCGAAGGTTTTAGGTTCTTCCTCCTCTCTACAACTCTATCTCATTTGATGATACGCTCAACATCTTTGCCCAATAGGGGATGTTCCGTAAGAAGACCCATAATTGTAGATATCTGCTTTCTTGTTATTGTATCATGTTAGCTTTCGTACTGATCCATTATGTCGGCCACATTACAACCATTGAGGTTCTTTGGCCTAATACAATATAAGTGTTTGTGATAAATAACTCTCGTAGTGTGAGTTTACAAGTGGAGAGCAACTTTCCCAAATTCTTTCATGATGGCTAAAGAGAAAACAAGAGATCGTCCCTGTGTATGCATAGATAATTTACTGTGTCCAGCCATACTAGGTTAAGATAGAACTGTATAACCATTATGTTAAGTAACCTGCAGCAATTCTCGACTGATTTCGATTTTTTTGGTACATTTTCCAAAACTTTTACTGCGTCCTGACTATCCAAAAAAAGATGGTAAAAAGAGATTTACTGTGGGTGCCATTAAGACCTGAAAATTTCCAGCTTCAAGTACTACACTCAGCTCAACCTTTCAAATGCTACAGTAACCAGTATGCGAAAGGATTCGCTAATAGAAAGCTCTCATAAGTTAGCTCCTTCACTGTTTTCTAGTTTTGACCCACGCAGATAACAATTAATCGAGTCTTCATTTACTGGTACTATCTTATCCATTGGTTTCTGTTCGAGAAAGCCAAAGCCAATAGGAGGAAACCTGTGCAAACCACACTTTATGGAATTTAGAGGTATCTGATTTTCACCAAATGTAGTACACCAGATAACTACTATACTACAAAGATAATTACCGACGTAACAACTGTAATATAAGCCCAACGCATAATTTTAGGTGATATGCTCCAATCGCAGTCACTACGCTTTCGCAAAGGATCTAATTCTTTTTATCCGGAGTCCCAGTTAATTTACGTGCTCAAGAATCCCTAGCTCTACTACAAATTTTTTTTTGCCTGATCTGTAGGATGGCCCATTATAAATTGTACCTATTATTAATTGTATTATATTTTTCATCTCGGCCAACATTTCGCGCAATTATTTTTTACAACATGCGACATGGATTAACTCAGCAAAACTACATCGATGAACTTAATTCAATTTTTGACGATAAAGCTCCATCAAGAACTATTGTTTGTCGATGGTATTTTGAATCAAATGAGTTTGTAGTTACTCCAAAAAGTAATTTTGTGAAAGTCGATCAAAATCAGCTGTTGTTACTGAAACAAATGATGCTATGCGCAAACTGATATTGAAAGATAGTCATGTGGCCTATCATGAGATTGAGACAACTCTAGGCGCTAATTCATATATTCAATATTATATGAACATTGTACTGTAAAAAAATTTGTTCAGGTTTTATACCTCAAAATTTGTTAATCGCTCCAATAAAGGCTCGTATCAATTATTATTATATCGTTGTTTCGGAACACTTTTTCTATGATAAATATTTGTTCTTCCTTTATAACGAAATGCAAAAGACAATCCTCGGATATGCTTGAACTTTTGGCGCTAGGTCGACCTAGTCCTCTTAAATAGTTAGCCGCGTTTTGTTAGCTTGCTATTAGAAAAATGAGTCGTTACTTGCCCAGATTAGGTTGTTAAGAATTGGGCAGATAAAGCAAAATGGGGTTGGCATTTTTTTGCATGCAATATATAAAGCAAGGGATGTCAAAATTGGTTTGATGGGTCGAAGTATTTGATACTGACTTTGGGATATTAATACAGAATCCTGTCAAAAACAGTAGTTGGAAAGACTTGACATTGAATTTTTTTTCGAATATGGAAAATATTCACTTGGTGTTCCTTTATTAAGCGCTCATTAGCATTTTCATTTTTCAATACCCCGCTTCACATTTGTATCTGTCGGCGATCTAGAAATATAATTCATCTTAATATTTATTAAAAAACATTAAATGCCTTCATCGAGGTTTCTTTTCCTTTACTGACGTTGGCAATCGCTTACGCGATTATAGCCGAGTCAATTATAGCGCGCCATTCATCTCTTCTTTTCGTTGTTTGGCGCCAGTTGGAAATGCCAAGTGCACCCAGGTCACTCTCCACTTTATCTTTCCAACGGAGTGGAGGTCTTCCTCTTCATCTGCTTCCACCAGCGGGTACTGCATCAAATACTTTCAAAGTTGGAGTATTTTCATCCATTCGGACGACATGGCCTAGCCAGCGTAGCCGCTGTCTCTTCATTCGCTGAACTATGTCAATATCATCGTATAGCTCGTACAGCTCATCGTTCCATCGTCTGCGGTATTCGCCGTTGCAAATGCGCAAGGACCATAAATCGTTCGCAGAACTTTCCTCTCGAAGACTCCTAGAGCCGACTCATCAGATGTTGACATCGTCCACGCTTCTGACGTGGGAGCCGAGTCGCGAATGCGATGACTATTTGTTTGATGACAGGAGATATTTCGTCTTGCCCTCATTCACTACCAGACCCATATCCTTCGCTTCTTTATCAAGTCTGGAGAAAGCAGAACTCACGGAGGCGGTTGTTGAGGTTGTTCTCTATTTAGCTCTGCAGCTCGTATTATTATTCCAGCATTAAATTAAAAAAGTCACACGATAAGGAATCACCTTGTCTGAAACCTCGTTTGTTATCGAACGGCTCGGGGAGGTCCTTCCCGATCCTGACGGAGCTTTTAGTGTTGCTTAACGTCAGTTTACTTAGCCGTATAAGTTTTTCGGGGATTCCAAATTCAGACATAGCGGCATAAAGGCAGCTCCTATTCGTGCTGTCAAAGGCGGCTTTAAAATCGACGAAAAGGTGGTGGGTGTCGATTCACTTTTCACGGGACTTACCAGGTCTAAAGCCACACTGATAAGGTCCAATCAGTTTGTTGACGGTGGGCTTTAGTCTTTCACACAAAAGATTTCTTCTAAGACCAACCAACATGTATGACATGAGGAGAATTCTAGCGCAAAAATCGAGCTATTAAGAAAATTTCTCCCTCCAATTATTTTTTCCATGAATTCATGCCCTTCATTGTAAAAAAAGCAAAATTAATTTTCATATTGAGGTCTTCTTTACACTTAAAGAAAATGAAAATTAATTAATAATTTATATGCACGACTGTTATACGAGCTTTACCGCCTACTTCCGACCAGGAACTATGCCTATGGCTTAAAAAAAGTTGAAATCATTTTTCATATTACTATATTTAAAAGAGTTTCGTAATAAAAGAGGGCAAAATCCAAGCAGAAAGAAAAGCAATTGCCCTCAGGCCGGTGAAAAAAAATTTATTTTTGGGGTCTACTGCGCCAACGAGTGGTAATTACTCATTTTACAAGAAAGCTTAATTGGGAGTGGAGCAAAAGGGCGGTGCAAAAGGGTGTGCATATGAGTGAATTAATGTGTATGTGTGTGTGGGTGTGTGTGTGTGTGTCGGTGACAGCAGCAATAAGCCGCGCGTGGAATATGTGAGCTATGAAAATTAAAAAATTAGCCGGAAAATACAAATTCACAATTCCAACACTGCGTTTGGCCAACAACAGTATTTTAAAAGGACAACTTACCGAGCCTTACATAGCCTTCCCACCAGCCCAAGCACATCCCCATTGAAGTCAAGTAAAATTAAAATTTATTATGGTAACTTGGGCTAGGGCGAGCTTGTTATTAAACAGGAACAAACATAACCAAACGGTGAACACAAAACATGTAGGCATACATATGTACAAACAAACATACTCATGAATGCTTGAAAACATGTCAAGATGCCTTCATAACACTCAAATTTACGAGTAGATCAAAAGCATGGCTAGAGAGCGGGTGTGGGAAACGAGAGAGCTAAAGCTTAAGCTTAAATTGACTGCAGGCAGTTGAAAACCCAGCAAACAGCAAAGTGTGAATTCCACAGCGATAAGCAGACAGGGCAAATCAAGCTGGGCATTGAAGTAGAAAAACTGCCTGCACACTTAAGCTGTGGCATTTAAAGGACGAAGCTTGCTAGCGAGTGAAAGTAAAACGACCTTTCGCTGAACCCTTGTCAAAGTGTTGTACGCCGGCAGGGAGTTAAACATACATACCTTCTGCTCAAATATAAACGAGACTTTATCCATAACTCGACAAGGACAAGACATATGACCATTTTTACTTAGGTTGGCAGGACTGTTATATGTTTACATTTCAAATTTGAGCGCGATCTGTAACATAGTTTTTTTTACGGCACTATAAACAAGTCAACCTCGAGTGTGTTTTTCGAATTTTACTATGGAAATTAACGTTGAGCAAAGAGTTTGTTTGAAATTTTTTTATTCCAATGGGATAAGTGCGACGGACGCAATGAAGATGTTGCAGAAGGCATATGGGGAGTCTTGCCTATCACGTGCATGTATTTTTGATTGGTATAAGTCGTTCAAGGACGGCCGTACATCGCTGGAGAACTTGCCCCATGATCGTCGTCCAGTAACGTCAATAAACGAAGAAAACGTCGAAAAAGTAAAGAAAATTGTGTTGGAAAATCGTCGTGTGACTGAAAGAGAGATAGCTAGTGAGCTCAACATATCAAATGGATCCACTCATAGCATTATTCACGATGTTTTGGGCATGAGACGTGTGTCAGCTCGACTAGCTCCAAAATTGTTGCTCATACATCTCGTCTTGTACGCGATTATTTGACCAAAAACAATGCAAATATTGTTCCGCAAGCATCGTACTCACCCGACATGGCACCGTGTGACTTTTTTCTTTTCCCTAAACTCAAATTGCCGCTTCGTGGAAAGCATTTTCAGTCGATTGAAGTCATAAAAGAGAATTCGAAGAAGGAACTGAAAGCCATACCTAAAGCGGCCTACCAGAAGTGTTATGAAGATTGGAAAAAGGTGGCATATGTGTATCGCCTCTAATGGTGACTATTTTGAAGGGGATAAAATAAATATTGAAGAATAATTAACCGTTTTTGTTTTATTGAGTCAGTCTCGTTTATATTTTATTGTTGTTATATTATATAACTGTAAGCATATATCACTGCTACTATGGGTATATGTGGATTTCATGGAAATGATTTTAGGTGCAATTTCCACTTAAAATTGGCACTTGGGCGAGCAAGTGAGTTGATTTTTGGAAATTAGTATTAGTATTTGTATGTGTTGTCAAGCAAGTGAAAGGTGAAAGCTTAAGTGAAAACTAAAATCATTTCATACCCATTTCAAAAGTGACTAAACTAACTAAAACTGTACGATTAACGAAGAGTTCCTGGCTCATTGGATGATTGGCGTGGGTGTGTGGCACTTAAAAGCATCACAAAAGATTTACCTCGATTAGCATGGGAAATATCTGCATATATTATATATTAAAAAGGTTTGACGGCGGCCTGTGAGCACAATGGCAACAAATTTAGATTGAAAGAACCTAAAGCACTGAATAAAATCTTTTAGGAATTTAAAGCTTGCGGCAATGGCAGCAAACGTAAAGATTTGTTTCCTTAAATATGATGAAAATGAAAATGATGTGAGGAAAAATTTGTATGTATGTATTTAAGGAATAACTGAGTTAACAGTAATTAAATATTCAAAAGAAAATAATATTAAGAACTGAGGTGCAGGTGGACTTGAGTTTCTGCGAAAGAAAGTGATATTTAATGCTAAAAGATTTCCATCTAAACCTATCCAAATCAAATTTCGCACCAAATTGGTATAGTGAAAAACTGTTTCTCAACCAATTGGACAACTTCTATTCATTTGATCAATATATATATAGTACCAGAGGGCTTTCTTCTGCTTCACAAGAGAGTAACTAATATCCAGCAGTCCTCTCGCGTTGTTCTCCTTTAGTGGAATGTTAGTATACAATACCAACCAAATAAAGTAATTAAACAGCAAAACTCATCGCTACTATTAAAATCCACTAAGCATTACACACCAAAAACTCATTTCCAACGAAATCTTCAACAGATTAACACACAAGCAGGTCACCACTTTTCTTTCGTTTAGCAAACTCTCCTGATTATTGCTTCACACAGCACCACAAACCACGAATTGTTGTTAAATCACGCATAAATAATTCTAAATTGTAACGGTACTTTTACAAGCTGCTCATGGAGATTTCATCTGAAATTTCTTTCAAAAATTAAGTATTCCTCTAACTAGCAAGAGGGAAGCCAACAGATTTTACACATTTAAGTAATAAAATTTATTTATATTTCAAAGCAATGAAGTATACGTAAGTTTTCCAAAATTAGTTATAAGTTTTCTATTGAATTTTGCATATCTTCGTAATATTCCTTTGTTTGCAAGAAGAAGACAGAGTAGGGATATTCTGTTAACATATGTTGCATACTTTATGGCTGCCTGTAATCTTTTGTGTGTAATGACGGATTAAGTATGTACATACGAGTATGTGTGAAAGGAAAAGACAAAGAAAGGCTAGTTTAGAGGTTTACGCGTATTATTTAAAACGCTTCGTCTTTTATCGGTCTAATATATGTGTGCGCTTATGGGGCTTTTGAGAAAAGTTTATATTTTAATTAGCGAAAATGCGATACTCCATTGTTAGTTGCACGCACCTCACACTTTACATCATGTACAGGATATTTTGATATTTTATATGCGGCATTAAGTGTAAAAGAGACTGGAAGTATGAGAAACGTAGAAATTTCCTCCTAAGTAACTTCAATAAAATGTTATTTACTTAAACGAAATAAAAAATGGAAAACAAAATAATATGAAGTATATTAATAATAAATTAAATAAAAATAATTAATATTAATTATTAAAAATTAAAATAAATTAAAGAATATAACTAAAAATTAAATAAATAAAAAAATCACACTATATTAAAAGAATATAACCGAAATTAAAAAAAATTATATAAACTGAATTAAATACCTAAGCAAAGTCTATAGATAATAATAAAGTTAAAAAAAATAAAATTAATTTAAATTAAAGAAGAAATCAAAATATCATTAAACAAATTAAATAAAATAAAGTAATTTATGGTAATATAAAACGAAATAAAAATAAAATACAGAGTAATAAAAAAATTTCAATATATAATATAAACCAAGAAAATTTAATTAAAAAAATAATAATAAATATAAAATAAAACAAGATAAAATAAATAAATATAAAAAATAAAATAAAAGAATATACAATAATTTTAATAAAATAAAATAAAAGGTAAAAATAAAACTAAATAAAAAAAAAATAAAATATTATAAAATAAAATATAATGAAATAAAATGATATAAAAAAATTAAATAAAATAATGAAATAAAATAAAATAAAATGAAATAAAAGAAACCCAAAGAAAACAAAATGAAATAAAATAAAATAAAATAAAATAAATAAAATAAAATATAATAAAATAAAAAAATAAAATAAAATAAAATAAAATAAAATAAATTAAAAAAAAATAAAAAAAATAAAATAAAATAAAATAAAATTAAAAAAATAAAATAAAATAAAATAATATAAAATAAACTAAAATAGACTAAAATAAAATAAAATAAACTAAAATAAAACAAAATAAAATAAAATAAACTAAAATAAACTAAAATAAAATAGAATAAACTAAAATAAAACAAAATAAAATAAAATAAAACAAAATAAAATAAAATAATATAATTTAACATAAAATAAAATAAAACGAAACACAGTCATATAAATAAAATAAAATAAAATGAAGTAAAATCAAATAATATAAAATAAAAAATTAAAAAACTTAAAATTAAATTAAGTTATCTAAAACATAAGAAAGTGTGACAAAATAAAATAAATAATATATAATAAAGTAATATCAAAATAATAATAATAATTAAATAAATAATAAAATGAAATCAAATAAAATAAAAAATAAAAATAAAATAGTACAAAAAAATTAAATAAAATATAATAAATTTAATTAAATGAATTAAGTACAACAAAATAAAATAAAATAAATAATAAATAAATAAATATTGCTAGACTGCGAATGGGGCACACAAAGATCACACACGAGCATCTGCTGAAAAAGGAGCCCCCTCCTTCATGTCTAACTTGTAATAGCCCACTGTCCATTAAGCACTTCATCGATGACTGCTTAATATTTAGAAACGCAAGAATAAATATTTTCCATAATAAAAAGCCTACTGATTTCTTTAAAAATTTAACCTCAAAGAATGAAGAAAGGTCGATAGCCCCTTCTACTGGTTACCTTTAATGTAATGTAATTATTTATAATTATTTTTCATACAAATAAATATATAAATAAAATATATGAGTATGTATGAAATATATAATTATGTAAATAGAAACCGTCACTCAAAAATGCCTTATTTTGAAGCGTATGAAATTTAATGAAATATCATTTGCAAGCCGTCAACTTACTTGATTGAGGTCATTGAGCATTTAAATAAACAAAACATTGACCAGAAAATTTTGAATACAGTTCAAATGGAAATCCGTAAATTTTTTGCGATACCAAAAATCCTTTTTTGGGTAGAAAAAAATTTATATTTTATCAGCTATCTTAAACAAATGTCTATTGCATTGCATTCATATCATTCTCTAGTTATTCCTTACAACCACTTTTTATTTATTTCAATAACTAAAAGTTTCAAGTTATTTTTGTGTGAAGAAAAAAATTATGCAAAATTTCAAGAATTTTAATAAAGTTCACAAGAATGTTATCTAACCTCTCTTTCCGAATATTTGAAGTAAATTTAAATACAAAAAAATAATTTCTCCTAAAATACCTTTGTGAAATATTTGTGTGCTTTTATCTAATGTTAGTCAAAAGCAAGATGGTGTGTAAGAAAAATTAAGTGGTTGTTAAAAAAGGATATTTGTATGAAAGAATTCATAGAAAATGGTTTTGTTCAAATTTTTTCTCCAATGAGTTTATAAGTATCATTAGCTTATATTAATTATTTATTAACTAAAATTTAAAATTTTTAAAATGTTTTTGAACTCTTATTTTGTTGATTAGATTCCAAATTTTGTAAATTAGATTAATAAAATCATTGAAAACAAATATAGAACGAAATTATATAAGGTAGCACTCTTCACAATCTAGGGAACAAAATTTTGTTTTTCGTGATATACGAGTATAATGATTTATAATGAATGACTTTAACTGTTTGACTTTTTAATGTTTGAAAATAAAATTGTATTCACAGAATTTTCTTCTTATAAATGTAAACTAAATATCCTTGGCCCGGTGTACGGAAAATATTTCCTACACAGCAGATGCGAAATACTACATTTTTACTACACATAACTATAATGCGCTTTGTCCATATATGTACATACATACATGTTTTCCAGTATGGTTGAATGCATTAAGTGTATTTTCCTTTCTTAAAGAAAGCACTTTATAAACATAAATATTCAAAATTTACCCTTTGTTTCTTCACAAATGTCCAACGCACACATGTCAAGCGCTTAGAGCTACTCAAGTAAGACATCAAAAAGGAAAGGGATTAAAAGAAAAACTAAGAAAATGCTAAGAACTTTAGTGTGGCCACAGGACAAGTAGATCCATATATGCATGTGTATACATATGCACTTCTGTGTTTAACTGTATGTGTGCTCAAGTAAGCATTACGAAAAACTTTAGCTAGGGATTTGTTTTGAAATGCAAAAACGTTTTCTGACAAAAGCAAGAGCAATCACTACGAACTACGATTTGCCTAAATGGCCAAAGAGAGCTTATGGAAAGAATCAACAGTGTTTTGAAGGCTTTTGAAGGAAGCAAACATATGATAGTCAAGTGCAAATAAATGTACGTATTTGTGTCTGCATGTAGATGTGTGAATTTTTGTAAGAGTTTATATAAAATTTGCTTTCTTCAACTAAGCATTTGCATAAGAAATTTATCTCACTTATCGGCACTTAAGCATGCTGTAAGTACTATTTTCTAATTGTTACACGTTTTTCAGCGCTTAAGGGAAATTGCCTCGGCTATTTGTATGCAATTGTGGCTAAATGCTCTTATAATAAATTAAGTTAAATCTCTTGTTGAAATTTATTTAACATTTCACTTCAATGGCTAATAATAATATACTTTTCTCCTCTCTTTTATTTGCAGGTAAATTTCCTTTCATTTTTGGACTCAGTTAAGTGCAATTAATAGCCAATAAAAGCATTTGTAAGGGCACATGTATGTAAATAAAGATGAAAAATATTATGATCTATTTTAGTTTAATTCTGAAATAGTTTTTCTACAGTTTAAAACAACAACACCAATATATATTACATATTTATAAGCATTTTTGAGTTCAAATTAAATTTTTATTTGAACATATTTAAAAAAAAATATTTTTTTTTTTATCGTGACAAACCATTTAAACGTGCTTTTTATTTTCCTTTTTGACAGATAATTACTTTGATACATTATTTTTTCCATTTTAGTAATTAATCTTGCCTTTATCATACGTTTTTTCTTTATGCTTTTGATTTTTTTAATATTATCCAATTTCGCACAAATTTATTTATTATCATTTAATTGACTTAATTTGAACCTTTTCATCAGGCGACAGCAGAATGAATATTCATTCCACCGTCATGATTGTAACATATTTGAAATCATTGTAAGCTACCCGGTAGGGCAAACGCTTATAGTAGACATTTTTTTTCGTAATTTATAATTTTATTTAATATTGGTTGAGTGTATATAACGAACAAATTAAGCCCGATTAATATAGGGTGTTTTTTATGAACTGATTATTATAGAACTTGAAGGTTCAAATTTTAATTGAGTTTATTTGAATGAAATCGATATCAGAAGAAAGTCCCTAGACTTGTAATGGTTGGCCTAGCGATTTATTGTATGATATCGTATCCAGTAATGTTTTTGACAAATTTACAGTGTTATTTGTATAGCGGGAACTTGTGTACCAGGAAGCCGTCTCAATTCATTTGCTTTTAAACGTTCCTGTTGAATTTGATCAATACGGTTTTGGTGGAAAAGTCGACTAAAGGTATTGCTGAATTCAATAATAAAATTTACAAAGCTATCAAAAAAAAAAAAAAAAAAATTCACAGCAGCAGTTGTATGTAGTAAAAAATTTTTGATGAAAAAAATTCAAAGCCATGGCAGATTTTGCTTGACCCAATATCAAATCCTTATTATTTTTTATTTATCCGTTAAAAAGCAATATTATATCGTGCTAAAACCGAAAGAAAAAGTACTGAGAAAAATTTGGTTATCTTTTTCTGCTTTACTGGCGTAGATACTGCTTACGAGATTATAGGCGAGTTAAGAACATTATGTAATTTATTTCTTCTTTTCGCAAATTGGCTCAAATTGAAAATTCAGACAGTTTCTTCTCTACCTGGCCTTTCACCGGCGAATAGTGCGTCAAAACCTTCCAGAGACACAGCGTTCCAATCCCTTCGGACCACATGACTTAGTCAACGTAGCCGCAGTTTCTTTATTCACGGAACTATGACGGTGTCGTCGTATATCGCACACAGCTAATCGTTCCATCGGCTGCGGTTTTTGGTTGTTCCAATCTTTCCCCAAACTTTTCCCTCAAAATCTCCTAAAGACGACTCATCAGCTGCTGTCATTGTCCATGTCTCCCAAACATTTAGGAAGAAGAAAATGATAAGCGACTTGTAGTTTGGCCTGTATTCGTTGGGAGAGGACTTTAGTTTTCATTTGTCTACCCATTCCAAAGTAGCAACTGTTGGCAAGAGTGATTCTGCCTTGGATTTTCAGGCTGACTTTGTCGTTAGTGTTAATGCTGGTTTCACGATAGGCGAAGTTATCTATGACTTCAAAGTTATGACTTTCAGCAGTGGAAGTCGAGTCGCCTATTTGATAACTGTTTGTTTGTTGACAGGAGATTTTTCGTCTTGCGTTACACGATAAATAATCATCCTGTCTGAAACCTCGTTTGGTATAGAACTCCTCGGTGAGGTCCTTCCCAATCCTGATAGAGTTTTTGGTGTTCCTTAACAATAGCTTACACAACCGTTAAAGTTTTGCGGGGAGACCGAATTGTTGACGGTGGGCTTAAGTCTTTTACACAATGCGCTCGATATCTCCTACTATTTTTGCATATTGCATATTTGCATATTGGAAGAGCACACGAAGGTTCCAATCTACAGGCATTCCTTCACCCCACCACATTCTGAAAGAAGCCGATGCATGGAGTTATCAGTTCGTCACCGCAGTGTTTAAAAAGCTCAACCGGTAGGTAATAAGCTCCAGCCGCTTTTTTGGTTTACCGACAGGCAATCATTAGTCGAACATCTTCATAGGCGGGCAATGAAACAACTGTTTAATCGTCATCGATTGAGGAATCCTGTTTGCCATCTGCTAATGCTCCGTTATCACAGTTATTCAACAGGTATAAATTCAGTATGCTCTGGGTATCGATTACTCGAACACTTCTCAGGGTCTTGCAAAAGTTTGCTCTGGCTTGAAGCGTTTTCTAAGTCTCTGTATCCTCTCGTAGAATATTCGAGCAATTCCGTTGTGTGCCAGCTTCTCATGCCCTTCATACTATTGAATTTCGGCTTCTTTACTATTTTTAATATATATATAAGGCTTAGTTAAAAGAAATCCATTATTTTTCCAATTGATGGCATTATTTATGTGTATCTCGCGATGTATAAGTTCGATCGAGTGCCGCTAGATGTTATTAGAGAGATGACATTTCGTACTAAAAAGGCTTTTCTGATTGGTAGATTCAGTTTTGTTTGAGCGTGTGTCAAGGATGGACATTAGCAAAGCAAGCGGCTGAAAATGTGAATAGCATTTATGGTCCGGGTACTGTTACAGTCAATCATTTCATTACGGTAATTTTGATGTAAAAGATGCTTAACGGAGTGGAGTGGTCAATTGTCGAAAACGTCGATAAAATCATGGACATTGTCGAGTCCGACCGTCATGTGAGCATTGTTTCGATTGCCCAAGAACTGCGCAAAAAACTGTTTGGAACCATTTAAATAAGGCTGGATACGAAAAGTAAAATTCAAAGTATTCAATTTCATGCAAAAATAATGGATTTCTTTTTAATACACCGATATTTGAATAAAAAAAATTAAAATGTAAAATGTAATGTAAAAAAATGGATTGTTATGATATGTTCCATTGCAAATTAATTGCTTGACTTTATTCTAATGGGATTTATAATTTTACTAAAAGTTTTTTTTTGTCGAAACCTATTTTTCCGCTTGGTTCTCAAATTTTAATACCTTTAAATGCATTTTCTGTAATGATTTTAAATGGTTTATGAAATCTGTTTTAATAAGCCGTCAGTAATACAAAAGATAAAATGTTATTATCAAAAAAAAAAATTATAATTAACAATAAAAAAATGTAATTATAAGCATATTAATAACAGCAACAGCAGGAACAAAAACAACATATGCGCAGTAATTATTTATTTCCAATTATAAACAGAGACAACTGAGTTATAAAAGATGAACGCTACATACATACGAGTATGTGAATTTTTTAATAAATAAATAGCAGAGCAGCAACAAGAAGTAACATCGAAAAATGTATGTAAATAAAAATTAATGTCAACACGTGGCTCGTATTGATGACATTGTCATACGAACACGTCTGTTTTGGCTTATTTTTTATTTTTACACTTTAATTTTTTTTTTTATGACTAAATACCAATGTGGATGCCACTTATAGGAAAATATTCATAAATTTTCATCTCTATAAATAAATATATATATTTATGCTATCATAAATATACTGGTGACCCTGGCAAAATACTTTCTCCATATAAATATATTTATTATTTCTCCATTTTGTGGCAGGTCTGCTTCTCAATTTTATCCCCGCCTGCTGTCGCTTGAGCCTAAGGAATTACCGTAAGTGTAAATTATGTGCTACTTTGTCTCGAGCAATCAGTCACAATTTTCTACTTCCAACAAGAGACAGTTTCACCAACCATTACACACTGAATAAATGCTCAAAAACATATACATACATACATATATGAAAGGCAATTTTACAGTTGTTTATTGTTGTTGTTGGTCTCTTGTGATCCCTCGTTGCTCATTAAGAGTCGCAAATGCAATTAATTATATGTAGTTGTGCTGAACATACATATACATACGAGTATATACGTACATATGTATGAAGTGAGGTGCGCCTCAGGCTATATGTAGCTACAGCTGTTCGAAGTTTTTTGCTATAAGTGAAGCTGCCGCTCATATTATGTTCATAAACTCTAATAAATATGTAGCGCAAAAAAAATTACAAATAAAAATAAAAAAAGTAAAGAAAAGAAAGCTGTAGGAAGCAAAAAATATTATTGGGATTTGAACCTGTCGCAATTTATTATTGTCCCAGCAAAACGCACACACATGCTAGGCAGCATCAAGTAGGCGAGGCAAGTTGTTGTTGGTATTATTGTTGTATCATATGCAACAAATTCTTTATGATTTCAACAAACATTTGCATATATCTACGTATGTGCTCATCAGAGTTTAAAAATAGTACAAGTTTGTGTCCCGTTTTGGGGGAATTCCCCGCCATACGTGTATATGGCATATTTTTAGCAGCGAACATAAATTTTACTACTTTTGTCGACTTTCGACAGTTGCATCCCAGCCCATTGACAAACGCGTGACACTAGCACTTGCAGGGCAGCACGTAGTTTGAGATACCCCAACCAAGTATTTATGTGTGTATTTATGTGCGTTATACACAATATTATTGTTATTCTAGCGCAGAGATTTTCAGTATTTAAACTCAGGCCTTTTCCTGGTCATGTTGTTATTTTCTTTTGTTTTCATTTAATTTTGATTTTTCTTTCGTATATGTTTTCATTTAACCCTTTTACGCTGCACATTTTTATCTCTTATTTGTCCGCTTGGAGTTCGCCGACCTCATTCACTTTTACTTTTTCCGTTGTCTATTGACACCTTTACGCTTGAATTGTCGGCACATTTGGGTTGAGACTTGTGTGTCTGATTTGATTTGGCGGCGCCTATTTGTACTCTTTATACTAAAGATATTATAAAGTGCTTTGAATTGCTCTCCTTCCATGATGGACGCGTGATAATTGCTTACAAGTAGAGATCTTAAGCAGCTTAACGACGGTGTTTAGGGCCTTTTGTGATTTTCATAGTCGATTTGTTGTCTATTGAAATGGTGCTGAGCGATACAAAAATATCGCATTTCAAAAAATTTGATAACTAAACCATTAACAGTAATTGCGTAATCAATTAAGCATGTTTTTTGTTATATTATATTTCATAATGCTTTAGCTTTTTTAAATTCAGGATGCTACGAGACAATAGTAGAGTTGATAAAAGTTGTGACGGTGATTTTTGAATAAGATCTTTTTGATTTTATTTAAGCCTTTTCTGTTTTATTATATTTTAAACAATTTTAATTTATACAATAGTATTGTACTTTAATTTATTTTGCAAAAGTTGTTTAGTTTTTTATACTTTCTTTTACTTTTTTTACTTCGTTTTGATTTATGTTATACTATTATATTATATCTTATTTAATTTTTTTAAATTTATCTAATTTTAGTTTCTTCTATCTTTATTTTATATTAATTTAGTTGATTTTTTATATATTTCATTTTTTTCAATTTTTTTATTTTGTTTTATTTTGAAATATTTTATTTCTTTTATTTTAATTTAATTAATTTTAGTTTATTTTGTTGTATCTTATTATATGTTATTTTAGATAATATTATTTTTTTATTTTAATTTATTTTTTTTACAGTATTTTATTTCATTTTATGTATTTTTTTATTAATTTGACACTTCTATTTCATTAAAAAAAATTAAACTATAAAAATAAAACTCGACATTTTTATAGTTTAATTTTTTTTGTTTAACTTTATTTTCTTTTAGTTAATTTTATTTCATTTCATATGTTTTATTTAATTTAATATTGTTTCATTTATATTAAATTATTAATTATTATTTTAAAATTAGGTAAGATAATAATTTTTTTACATTTATCTAAGTTTAGTTTGTTTTACCTTTATTTTATGTTAATTTAATTGATAGTTTTTTATTTTTACTTTATTTTAGTTTGTTCTTTTTTCATTTTATTTTATTTTATTTTAATTTATTTTATTTTCGATTATTTTTTTTTATTATTTTAAGTACAATAATTTTATTTTAGTTTATTTTGTTCCATTTATTTTATTTTTCTTTTGTATTTTACTGTATTTCATTTTATTGTTTTTTTTTTTAATTTGACATTTTTATTCCATTATGTCGGGTCTTATTTTTATAGTTTATTTTATTTTGTTACACTTTACTTTATTTTAAATAATTTTATTTTAATTAAATTCATTTAAAAAAAATATATAATTACTATTTTATTTTTATATTTTCTTATTTTTTTTCGTTTTATTAAGTTTGTTTTATTTTATTTGGTTTTACTTTATTATATTTTGTTTAAGTTTGTTGTATTTGATTTTCTTTTATTTTTTTATTTACTTTAATTTAATTTATTTTGTTTTAATTTAATTTAGTATTTTTAGTTTTTTTATTTATATCTTATTTATTTTATTGTATTTTGTTTTATTTTATTTCATTTAATTTTATTTTTTTATTTCTTTTTATTTACTTTAATTTAATTTATTTTGTTTTAATTTGTTTTGTTTTTTGTTGTTTATATGATTTTATTTTTATATGTTAATTTAATATATTTTATTTTGTTGTATTTTATTTTATTTTATTTTATTTCATGTAAATATTTTTGTTTTTACTATATTTTGCTTTATTTTGGTTTCTTTTATTTAATTTAATTTAATTTCATTTTGTTTTATTCTATTTTTTTATTTTATTTTGTTTTATTTTATTTTATTTTATATTATTTTGTTTTATTTTGGTTTCATTTATTTAATTTTAATTTATTCATTTTATTTAATTTTATTTTACTTTATTTTATTTTATTTTATTATATTTTAATTATTATAATATAATTAATATTTATTTTAATTTAATTTTATTTTAAATTAACTTATTTTATTAATTTTAATTTAATATATTTTAGTACTTCATTTGATTAAATTTAATATAAATGTTAATATATTATTTAGTTGTTTAATTTTTTTATTATTCCTCTATGGGAAATTCATCTCATCTCACAAGTTGCAACACCGCTTGCAATTTTGTCACATTCGAATGTCAACGTGAAAATGAGCACATGAAGTATCTAACAATAGAATAATGCTACCTATAAAGCGCGTGGACATACATATGTATGCACATACATAAAAAAAAATATATGTAAATACTATTTGGAGCAGACACATCGCTGACTCATTCAATGTAAAATTGAGTAAATGTCGTGTTTCCATTCGATTGCAGATATTTGGATGAATGTAATATTAATTAAATTGATGGGATTTTTAAATAAATTTCGGCAAAAATTTGCATAGTATACCTATGTATTTACTATCCATCTTTCCTACAATATTTTTCGAGTTTGTTTATTTTTGCGGTTAATGAATATTAATTTTCGACTTTGTTGTTACCAAAGTTATTTCAACAGTTTTTCCCCCACAAAAACCAACAATTCCTTTTTTATATGTAATTGAAAAAAAAAAATTAAAATATGCTGTCCCTTGTCTATAATGCCTTAAATTGACTTTACACCACACCAGTGACCCAACAATAAGACAACCTCAAATCAAAAAGGAAAAGTTCAACATAATGCCAGCCTCCCATCCATCCATCAGCCAGTCAATCACTCGCTGGTTCACTCAGTCGATCTGTCTGTCAGTCATTTAACACCCGCAGCCACCGATCCTTTTTAATTGTTGCCGAGAAATTTGAAACTTTTGGCTTTCGGCTTTTCCATTTACATCTATATACAAGTAAATATATATGTATACATGCAAATATGTATATATTATTTTTCACCTTTCCATTATTTCGGCTCTCCATTTTACTTGTTAATATTGTACTTATTTTCGGTTTTCGTAAACTTTTGGTTTCTGCTATTATTTCATTTTCTTTTTTTTTTTTTGTTTGGTATTTTTGTTTTATTTTGTGTTATTTTATGTTTGTTGTTGTCTAATTTTTATTGTATGTATTTAGTATTTTTGTTGTTGCCAGCGCAAGCACTGCAATAATTTTTTCCTCTCTAAGCTAACTTTGCTCAAAAACTTTTTGTTTCTTTTTGTGTTGCTGTTGTTTCTGTTTTACAAAATTTGTAATTGTTTATTTAAAACATTTGGTGAATGTGTTTATATGTATGTATGTACTTAGTCAAGGTTTGTGTAAATTGTTTACCTTAGTATTGCTTGCCACAATTTATACAATATTGTTAACAATAACAGTGCAATTGGTATGGGTAATTGAAAATTCAATGCCGAAAATATTTCTGTGCTTTTAGGGCTTCCTTTCCTTATTTTCTCCCTATTTTGTAAATTTTATTTGCCGAATTTAAAAATGTGGTCAGGTTTAGTATGCTTTTGTTCGTAATTTAAATATTTGCTATGAGCTATAGAGCTTTTCGTTGAGGAGAAAAGAAAGATTCGTTTAAGGAAAAATATTTCAGCATTGCAACAAGTAAATTTTTATGGATCTACAAAATATACAGTTTGAATTTTTTAAGCCGCTTAAGCTCATTCCACAATATAAACTGACTGCCCCACAACACTCTTCAATTTCTCACCACATCCAGGAAGATTTTAGAAGGCTTCAGATGAACTTTAAAATTAAATTAGAAATTATATACGTACACATATACTAAATTTTGGTTATCTTATGTTAGTTAGAAGTGGCTGACCACAAAAGAATTCATAGAAGACACATAAGAGGCATCCGTAGTAATTTCACAAAGAGTAAATATATAGCCTCAATGCTAGATCACTTTTCGTTCAGTGAATTGCTTAGTGCCTCTCCCAAATCTATAAATTAGCTTATGTCCAATCAGCCTCGCAAATGTAAACTAGTTCATAACAAAGATGATGTCATATCTTCTCCACAGAACTCTACTTCGGAAAAATCCCAAGGTTCAACGCTTGAATTCTCATCGGACAATTCCTGAAAGCTGCTTCCCTGACCCTCAACGGTTCACATTGGGCATGAGGTCTTATCCTATCGTTCATTGAGTTTGTTCAAAGCCCACCTGTCCAGAGCACATATTTGAGCCTTGTCTGGCATTAACGAAGCGGTAGCCTTATGCCATCAATCCATACTGTTACCAGTAATTCAGCTGTAAACCGGTATTGAGATAATTTTATTTCAAAAATAAATTGATACCACAGACAGCGATGGCAGACATTTTTTCACAATAATTTTTGAGCTTACCATGAAAGTGCTTTACGCCATATAACCAGTAGGTTGTCAAAGTAAATGTTACCCTATATCACAAAAATAACTCACCGAAGTAATATTTCCACCGCTTCCTTGAAAGCGCTCGAAAACACTTCAAGTTTTACACCTGCAGGTTAGAAGTTCGAGAATTTACTCGCGGTAAAGCATGCCTGTACAAACCCCGGCAGTCAGACCAATCCTACTTTACGGAATCCAAGAAAATTGCTCTGATAAATAAAGTAAGGAGATTTCGACGGTCGAATGTTATACTGGTTACATGAGTACTGCCATCAACTCCCTCAAAAGTACTGCTAACTCTTCTCAATTTACTTCCCTTGGACCTACACGGGAAATTACAAGCGAGCTGCTACATAATTAGATTGAATGCAACTCAACCTTGTAAGAATTGCAAGTTGGATACGCTAAGATATTTTCTCTTGAAAAAGTACCAAAGAAGCTGGACTACACCACCTCCAGTATGTGCTTCGATAATATTTTCTAAATGAGAGTCCCAAACAGAAATGACTGGAAAAATACTAACGCCCTTGATCACCTTTACGGACAACACAAAAGGCGAAGGAAAAGTGGGCTGTGGAAACTACTCTCCGATGCTCTTAACCAGTACGAACATGATACTACTAGATCACTGCGTATTCCATGCAGAACTCTTTGCAAAGATGGAAGCCGCCAAGTGGTCAAATCTACGGCAGCAGTCAAGCTGCCATCAGACCTTAACAACGAAACAATATCACATCAAAAATGTAGAAGCAATCTGAATGAACTTTCGACTAAAGGCAGCACTGCCATGGTCTGGTTACCCGAACACAGCGACATCCTTGGCAATTGCAAAGGAAGGAACCCTTCTAACGACAACAAAACATGAACATGATGCAGGTTTACACCTGTCCATGGCATAGTACATGCTTAAACTGGCCATTGCGTAAGAAGTAGACTCAATATGACTGAATGAGATCACGTGTAGGTAACCAGACAGCTAAGGTCCAAATAACGACAGGCATAATAACAGCCCACTGTTTAATGGGATTTTACGGGAAAAGAACGGGCTTGCTCTCCAATGATTTTTGCCGCAGCTGCAGGGACGAAGAAGAGAATGAGTCTATTGAACACTACCTCTGTCACTATCAAGCCTTGATATATGCGCGTCGCGATGAAGTTTCTCGGAAAATAGTTATCGACTGTCTTGCGAAAATTGATAACCTGGTTGCTTTTATAAGGCACACGATATGGTTTAAAATTTTGAGAATGTGAAGACAGAAATCTCACAGCGGTATCACAATGGGCCTATTGGCCTAAGTTCGCTGGTAATGATCAGCAGCTGCATCAACTCAACTCAACTCAAAGCATGCCTATCGTAAAAGGCGACTAAAATCCAATGGTTCCCGTTACAGTGGTTGCTTCAACAACAAAACTGGAATTGATTGAAGGCCTGAACCGACGTATTGTTCGTGACAGAAATTTCCTGTGTAGTCCAATCTATGAAGCATCGAACAGTATTACTTACTCTAAGGTTCTTAAAGCTAGAGAAAATGTTTTCCTTCTTATAACGTCACACGAAAAGCAATTTTCTACTAATTATGTTCATGAGCCTTCATTATAATACAAGCCTCCTAGGCTAATATTCTTCAATGAACGTGAGAGATACTCAATCGAGCATCAGAATGTCCATCTATTATTTTCTCTTCAAGAAACAACAATTTGGTTGTCATACTAAAAATAATTTAAATGTGATATCAGTATGGGAAATTCCAAAACTATACAACCTTCGGCCGTTCCAAACATAAATCTACGTGTACGCAATGATGTGGGGACAGATGTACACATGTCGCATGGAACGAAGCGTGCTGTCTCCTTGGAGAGTCAGCCAAATTCAAAACAAAAATATTTTAAGAATTTTTAAAAGAACTCACGAAATCAAAGTGCTCAGTCGACGAAAAATGCACTCAAATCAGAAATGGCAAGAGAAAATATATTCTTATTGCTTTGGAAGCAACGTTATGCGCCATCGCATGCCGTGAATTTCCAAAACGCACAAAATATACAAGGAGATGAAACTTTGTTATAAAAATAAAATTGTCCACCGCTGGCTGCGAATACGCAGACAAAACACAAACAACCGCCGAAGGTTGGTTGCACTTGCCGCATACAGATTTTCCACAAAATTTCGTCACATGTTGTTGGCTACGATCCACAGCGCCAATTAAAAGGAAATAAATAACAAAAAATACACATAAAAGAAACTATATAATTGAATATAAATAAATCGCTCGCGTGGCGTAGGAAATTCGCTCAACTTTTGAGAAATTTTTGAGTGAGTAATATTTTGGGGGAAACTCCACTACGATCGCTTGCCACTGCAAGTGCTCCAACAAGGCAACTCAGTTGCAATGTGAACGTGATCGCAGGCGTAGCCAAAAGTGTTGTTGAAATAGAATTTCCAAAAATATAAAAATACGCAGAAACTCTTCAAAGGAGTTCGGTGAAGAAATTCTGTATATTTTAAAGTGGCACGCGATGCCTTTACAGCAAACTCAAGCGTAACAGTGAAAAATCGTCTTTGGAAAATTGAAAAGCGTTGCATGTGTCGTAAACAAACGGGCTAATAAGCTAACGAGTGCCAACACGCAAGGCACGGTGTTGTTATTTTGTGTGTTTTGTGCTTTATTTGATCGTTCGCGTGCATTTAGCTTTCGAAAACGCGTGAAATGCAATTGCATGACCGCTGACCGCCTGTAAAGTTAAATCCATGTAAACAAAAAATAAAATAAAAATTAAAAAAAAAAATTATATATACACATAAATATATATGTGAATGCATACAGCTGCTTATGTGCGTCTAATTAGTGTTTAGCGATCGTTCTATATGTAATTGTATTGGTTTTTGATTGCAATCATCTCAATACAAGCATAATCTCATGTATACAGTAGAGCTAGCGCTCGTTCGTGTGGGTGGCAGCGGTGTGTGTGTGAACCAATTGTGCTATAAATTTTTCAATTAAAAATGGGTTAATTAAACGCAATTTATGATCATGCAGCACTTGTGGTCTCCAGCAGTACATAAAAAAATGTTCATCGATATTATCTCTATTTTGTGTACGCGGTGTGGGTGATTTCAACTAGCAATTGAGTCGCTGCCAGTGGATGAGTAAATGAAATTGAAGCGTGGAAATAATCTTGGATTTGCTTTGTGTATTTATTGAAACTAAGCATATTTGTGTGGAAAAATCAGATAATATTTGTAAAATATGCCAAATTTTGCAAGCGAAAATTATAAAATTGCTTTGAAAAATGTTTGAATGGATTCAAGCAAAATTTCGCAATATCACATTTTTTACACAAAATACAATAACTCACATTAAATCTCTTTCGACATGTATATCATTTAATAGGAACTGACTTTAAAAAAAATATAATTAAAGGGTTTGGTTTATTACGGAGAGAATGCATTGTTTGCAACAATAGTTAGCTAGTTTGTTATGATATTGGAACTCCGATCAAACGTACTCAGGCTTATTAGTCCGTTGGGATAACTATGTTGGTCCTGCTAAGACGATTCCTCTCATTTTTCCAAATGCGCAAACCACTTGGTGTATTTTAGGAAATTCTGGAGATTAATGACGCCTATCGATGCAAGGCAATCGAAAAAGAAATTCCCGAATAAAAGGTAATGGACCACACTCACTAAGTGCTGGGCAGTGACAGAGAGAGTGCTCCACCGACTGCTCCTGAGCTATGTTCCTGAACCTGGGACAGAAGTCGTTTGAGAAGCAGCACCAACCAAGAGTCCCCATAAAACAGTGTATGGTTATTACGCCGGTTATTACGCTTATGGAGGTCCGATTTATAAAGAGCAAAGACTTATGTAGTTCTGTTTCACGTTGTTTCGCTCTGTCATTTGCCGTTGGCCTTTCTGGTGAAGGCAGGTCTTAGGTGTAGTAAAAAGAAATCCATTGTTATGATACTTATGGAGTCTCCAGGAATTATAAAAATACGTAGGTTGCTATATATAGGTCTAGGTGCAATCTGACATTTCCATTGGAAAGTTTGACATTTTTTAGCACAACATTACTCAGAACGTTTTGTCATTTAATCGTGAATTGTTTTATTTACAGGGAATTAAAAAATTCATCTCGGCCAAAAAATGAAATTAACTCGTGAACATTTTCGTGCGATCATTTTTCACAACTTTCGACGTGGATTATCATGACAAGAGTGCATCGATGAACTAAAATCTTTGTATGACTATGAAGCACCATCCTATAGCACTGTGAAAAACTGGTACAACGAATTCAAAGACGAATTCCGTGAAATAGTCCAAAAACAGCCGTTGTGAACTGATAATCCAAGACCGTCATGTAGCATACCTTCAGATAGAGGCATGCTTATGCATTTCTCCCACCAGCATACATTCGATATTGCATGAACACCTGGCCGTAAAAAAGGTTTGTTCTCGTTGGATCCCGCACAATTTGACAATCGCTCAAAAAGGGATCGTATGGATTGGTGTAAAGAAATGCTGAAAAAATACGATCGCGGTGCTTCAAAAGACGTTTATAAGATCGTCACAGGTTACGAATCAGGGAGCTATGCGTATGAGCACGAAACAAAACAGCAATCGACCGTGTGGGTCTTCCAAGACGAGCCAAATCCAAACAAAACAAAAAAAAAACATTTTCGTTGATAAATATTTGTAGTTTCATTATTAGGCCAGAAATATATTGTATATAGCAGCCTACGTTATAACCAGATTCTTATGTTTTGTTTAATTCCTTTCCATAACGTTAGCGCTAATGCAGCAATTGCTATTTATGGAATTTTTAGAGATCTCAAACCTTATTTTACTCCTGATCTAGTTAACTAGTTCGCGCTGTTTGAATTTCAAAGATTTTCCTTGGCTGCCTAAATCTGAAAAGAAAAATATATTAACACCAAAGTTATTATCTTCCCTCTTTTGTGGTGTTAAATCAAAAGAAAATTCTTTTGAGGTTAGGAAGAAATTGCTTAACCCAAGAAGATGCTCACACTACTAGCTAGAGTCCACCATGTGATTTTAATTCTGAAGGAACTAACGTCATAGGATGACAAGCACTCCTTCACAATTTTGGAGTTCATCATTATTGAGCCAAAGACCACAATACCCCATTGAATATGTGGTGGACTATCATACTGAGACCACACTCCGAAGTAATGTGTAATCTGAAAGACTGACTTCCACTAATGTATAATTTCATGACTCGCTCTCCGATCTTTCTACCAAGCTTCGACCAATCTTAATCGACCAAAAATTAAGTGTTTTTTTCCTCCAGTGGTTTTGTTGTTTGTTGTGAAAATATTATGGGAAGAGAAGCAACTAATCAATGGCCTGGTCCTGCGACCTTAGCAAAATACTTATCATGGAACTAAACCCCAAGAAGTTTGGAGTAGTTTGAAGTGCATCTCAGATACTGACGTTTTTCAGCTGAGTAGCGACTTCCACCATATGTAAACTTTGTGATCTAAGATGTACTACTTTAGAAGAAATGCCCCTCTCACTGATTACGCCACTGCTACTGTATAAGACTAACGACGCTTTTCCCTTTTTCTCATCCATGTTTGAGTTTCAAGACAGTTTTCTGTCCAGGTTTGTGTTCAACTATTTCACGTTGGCTTGGAGAATTAAAGCGAATGCACCCTATCGAGGGGACTTCCAGTATTTTAGACCTCCTGGTAAATAAGATATGACAAAAGGTGTCTGTACATGTGGTCAGAAGTACTAAGTACTTATAAATTTATCCCTTACCATGAGCGCTGCATTATCCGTGTACAGCCACTACCAGCTCCGACAGTTCTGTTGTATAAATAAAGTGTAAGACGTCATAGACTTGAGTTAACTCCCTTCTAGATATATCGACTTAATTATTCTTTTTAAGGTGCGATTCCTAGGGGGTAATCCTAAAACCATCAGAACTTTGTATGTTACTACCAAATTTCCGCTTGCGTCAGCCTACGTTATTTTAGTTTGAAGACAGTTAAGGAATATATGATTATTTCGAATGTCTTTATTAATAGTTAGTGCGAAATTCTATATAGGAGAGCAACGCCGACAACCTCACAATACTTGTACTCCTGTGCCACAGCAATATTTCACTGTACACCTGTAAATCCTCTGTAAATAATTCACTTAGTAAGCTCTTTGGACCTCGAAAGTTTTTAAATTGATCTGTACTTTGCTGGAAGTGTATCTAGCGTGTATTTCAGGTAAGAATGCTTCAATAAAAATGCTCATGTGGTTTTCCGAATTCTAATTGGAATCGCAAAGATGATTTTTATCTTAAGAAAAATTCTTTCATGTAAATATCAATTTGAATGCCTCGAAGGGACATGGACTTATCATACGGCTTTATGATTTTTCACAATAAAGTTCAACGTAAAGCTTGTAACCCACAGCTGCAGAAGAATAATGTGCGAAGCGAACGTACCTACGCACAATTCATGCTTGTATTCAAGTCTTTCAACATTTGTCAATCAAGGAAAAAAATAACTATTAATACGAAAAAACCACCTATATACCGAATTTGAAGTAAAAGGAGCCGTAAATTTTCAGTCTCTGGTCCACTTCACTGATGTTTTTAGACGTTCTAAAAATTAAACAAATCGTACTATTTTTTATTTTTCTAGCAAAATTATTTTAGTAACTCATCAATCAATTATATACTTGTTTTGGTTGAAAATGACAGACGAGCCTGAATGTAGGCAACATTTTTTAGCTAAATTTCCAAGTGAATAGTACATATTTTTTTATTTTAAAGGGGACTTCGAAAAAATATTTATTTATCATTATTAGTTGGTGCTCTATAACCGCTGAAGTGATTTTCAGCCAATATTTACTTAGATTGTATTAAAAAAAATAAAAGAATTTTATATGTTCATGAGTTCCGCTGTCTCCTATCATTTTAGTATGCAGACATGTGTATTAAATTTTCCACATCACCTTAAGGCAAACAAAATTTGTCACCCTTGCTTTTAGTCAGTCTTATTTAATGCTTCAATTCATGCTCAAACAACCGTAACTGTCCCTACTTGATTTCCGACAGCCCTTCCATGATACACAATCTACGTGATAGAAAGAATATATGTATGGTATGTGCACTCGTATGTAGGTATGTTCACATATCTACAAACTTGGAGTCCTCTACTTGAATTGATTGACTGATTGCCGGCAGCTGATTAGTGAGTTTAAGGATTTTTGTGCACCGATAAACACACACCTATTCCTTATTTCCTCATCACTTGGCTTGAATTTTATCTATAACCCTTGATTTTTCACAATTAAGATGGTAAAGGTAGGAGAAGTGCACTAGCTACTAAGCAGTGTTATTTTCACAATTCTACTTATTTACCTTTCTCTCACTTAAACCTTCTTTTGTCTTTTAGATATTTATCCTTTCGTTGTTCTTTTTTTTAATTTTTAGTCATTCATAACATGTAAGGGCTTAAATGTGAAGCTTTGTGATTTCATAAAAATGCGCTGCTTGCTTCCGGTCTCAGCTAGTTGTAACAT
Organism: Ceratitis rosa; assembly: GCA_037013455.1. NCBI lineage: Eukaryota > Metazoa > Arthropoda > Insecta > Diptera > Tephritidae > Ceratitis > Ceratitis rosa. The sequence goes on along the minus strand of JAWMAG010000004.1, from coordinate 10,974,207 downwards.
ACATTTGCGTACATATACAACAACTACTTCCTCTAGCCTCGTTAGCCAACTCGTTCGTACTTACCACTTATCCCTTTTGCTTACGTTTGGCAAGTTAACTAGGCGAAAGGATTCTTTATACCATTTTTCTTATACAATTTCCTTTTATTTGGTCGTTTCTCATCTCCTCTGCCACTTCCTGGCATTGTTAAGCACATGTTAACGCCAATAAAGCCGCACGTATCTGGGGGAGGAGAGCTTGCTCGGCTCAGTCGGCACATGCAAGCATCTCCGCAAAGCTGCTGTTGTTTCAAGAAATCACCTTCGAGCAGCCTCCACCAGGGGAGGAGGCATAAATTAAGTGTTGAAAAAAGTATGTACAAACAGCTGTTTCCTATAACCCCATCCACTGTTTTTTTTTTCATAGCGACCCCCACCAAAAACTTCTCTGCCACCTACGCCTTTAGCATAATAATTTTACGATTTGTTTTGTTTCTTGTTTCAGCACACAACAATTGTGTGGGTGAAACTTGCGAGCATTTCAGGCAACTTCTTATGCTTCGTTATTTCTGTTTTTTTTTTTTTTTATTTATTTCTTCTTATGATTCTTGGTAATTAAATTAATGAATATTTCACCAGCGGCAATGGTTAAGTAAACGTCACTAGCAAGCTGACTCATAGTTTAACGTATAAATTATGTATTATGGCAACAGCAGGTGAAGAGTTTTGGTAAGAAGGAGGAAATATTTCTGATATATTTTCTTTCTGCTGTGATTTTTAATTTAAAGCGTGCCAAATGTTTTTTTTTTGTCCTCTTAAATAGTAAAGTTGTATAGAAAATAAAGGAAGAGGCACAAAAAATGTGGCCTACATTTGGGATGAATCATGAGCATTTATCTAAGTATCACACCTAATGCAGAAGTAATGAAAGGACGACTCGTTACTCCTTTATTGTATTTCATACCAATTTTGTAAGATTACAAGAAAGTTTCTCCTTACAAACTACCACTACCTACCTACTACTGTTTATACAAATATTTGGTCAAGTAAATTTATTTTTGCAATAAATGGCTTTAGTGAACTCTATCTCGTGTAGCCAGCTGAAAATGTGAAAAGTGTTTATGGTCCCGAGATTGCAAAATTCTATCACACTAAATTTTGGTTTCGTTGATTTAGTTCCGTTCGCTTTTGAACCATCCGAAGGAAGCAATCGCCTAGAGGCCCCAACTTTAACCAACAGGGGTCGAATTTTTTTTTAATCAGGACAACGTCAGGCCATATATATAGATAATGACTCGCCAGAAGCTCCGAGAACTTGAATGGGAAGTGCTTAAACATCCACCGTATAGTCTAGACCTCGCACCAATTTGGACATGGATTTCTTTAAGAGATTCATAATATTATTACTTTCATGGCAAAAGGTTATCGAGCAAGACAGTGCATAGTTGACATAAATCGAAAAATTTTATTTTGGTAAATAAAATCTTAAATTTAAGCCAAAATCGTGGATTCCTTTTAACAATACCTTTTAAAAAAATTTTAAATTTTACGTGGACAGTAATTTACTATAAAAAGATAATGCTGTCGTCCTAAGCCGCCTCTGAACGGCAAACCAATTTTTATGAGAAGCTTTTATTTCATTCTAGAAATACAGTATGAGGGTTAGAGTTGAAATGTAGTTAGGACGCACTGTTAAGCACTCGGCTATTTCGTCCAACTAATTAATAATAATTAAACAGCCGAATACTGTTTATTATGCAACACTTTACTCAACATTGATGCAATAAATGGTGCCTACATTTAGGATGAATCATTAAAACTAAGCAAAGGCACACACCAAAAGCGCTTACTAAAAATCAGAGATACTCAAGAAAACGTAACAAAATTAATCGGTTTCGCTAACGAGAAAAATTAACTCAACAAAATGAAATCGTTAACGTTGAAGCCGCACAAAACTCGTCAATGTTAATTTGAAAATGTCTGCCTGCTATGATCTTAACGTATAACATCATTGTTAGCGATTTAACATTAATGACAGCTTTTAATTTCGGGTGGAATCGATGTTTTAATAACTCTTTTAAAGTCAATATTTCCTAATGTTTCAACCGAAACGAAAGAAGTTTTTTGATTATCGTGAAATTTATCAATACAATGCAGCTTTACTAAAAGTAGTAATGGGCTACATTATTTTTTAGAAATTTTTAAGAATATAAAATTTCAAAATATCTAGATTGAAATTTAAAAAAAATTATTTCAAAATCAAAATTTTAATTTTAAACTAAAATCTTTAAATTAAAATTTTTTTAATAGCATCTCAAATTCAAAACCATTTATTAAAATTTTCTAAAAATCACATCTCAAAACAAATGTTTCAAAAAAAAAAAATCTCAAAAAAAATACTCAAAATTGAAATGAGATGAATATCTCAAAGTATCTGGTTCAAATGGTAATATCGAAATCTTACAACTGAAATCTTAAATCAATGTAATTAAAGAAACAAATGTTTCTTAATTTTGACTTGTGGAAATTACTGGTATGGGGAAGTTTTTAGCATAATTTAGTATACCAAAACTTCAAATAATTTTCCACTTCCAATCAATATCGACTCAATTGTCCACTTAACATTAAAAGTCTATAAATTTTCACCCCACCCACCACCAACCATGCCATTGAATTGAAATTGCTTATAAATAAATTTACTAATTTGCACATTTACGAGGACAAATCGCCAGCAAGGAGGGTGCATATCCCACTCATACAACCATTTATTAGATTCTCGTCAGTTTGAGGTTAGAAAAACTAGAAGATTAGCACATTGGGCTAACAAATTCTCATAAATTACATGAACAGAAAGAGCACAAATAAATAAACAGCAGATTTATGCCTGTACATCTGTACGAGTATGTGAAAGAACTTGTGAGCGCAGAGAGAGTCTCATTGTGGGCGGAAGTCACAAAAGTCAATAAAACACAATCAGTCTAGGCAACAAATGGTCACTGACGACCCGTTGTCATTGTACGAAAGTGACCAGTGCTTGGGAGTTGACAAATGTTCATAAAAGTCAACATTTTCCTATTATCTCTAACGTCATATTGATTTTTCCTCTTAAATTTAGCAACTCATCAATATTCGCAAGCACATTTATTCTCCTTTGCATAATTTTTGACCCTTAAAAGCTTATCTTTTTCTGCTTACATCACTTGCCAGCAGCTACATAAATTGTCCCTCCCTTCCGCTTGCATGATTTGATTTACAACCCCAATATACACGTATGTAGGTATACAAGTGTAGGTATTGTTTGTTGTCCTCTTACATATAAAGGTCCTGTCGAACACATGTTTAGCTAGGATTTTATCTTTTATTCGATAATTGTGCATGAAAATTCGTCATCCTGAATTTGATTTGGTTATATTATTATCGAAGGTGAACAGATGTGCTCAATGGAGAATCAATGAGTAGGCTTACAAGTGTTTTTCAATGGATTTAAGTAAGAGGAAAATTTGTAGTTATGTTGTTAGTGGGGAGTAGAATTCATTTCGAGTGAAAGAAACTTGCAAAATGTTTGCAAAGATTTTAAAAAGAAACATTTACATTGTAACTGATTACTAGCTAATAGTTTTTTGTTGTAATTTCACTTTTTCTAGCCTCAAGCGTCAAGTGGTATGCTGAGAGAGTAGTAATAAAATTGTATAAAATGTGGAAAGCAAATACAACAAGTACCGTATATTTGGTTTCTGCTTTTGGGCAGCCCTTTTCAAATTTATGGAAAATTAATTGGCTAGCCAAATAAACCACAATCGCAAAATCAAGTTTTCAAAATAAAAAATAAAAAAGAATCAAAAGACAAAACATAAACTAAAAAATAATTTTGATAATTATCACGCTCCATGAATGAAAAACTTGATTTCGCTGTCGTAGTAGCTTCTTCTTCCTTTTTAACTGGCGTAGACACCGCTAACTCGATTATTTCCGAGTTTACAATAGCGCGCCATCCATTCCTTATTTTTGACCTTGGGCGGCAATTGGGGATACCAAGTGCCGCCAGCTCCTGTTATCTGGTCAATGGTTGATTTAACATGCCTAAAGCCAGACTGTTGTCGGTGGGATTTAGTATTTCACACAATACGCTCGAAAGGACCTTATCACATGGTAATTGCCGTATATTGTGGAATCGCCTTTTTTTTGACACACTTAGGTTCCAATTGCCATGCTTTCGTCCTATCATATTTTGCAAAGAAGCTGATACATGCACCTTATCAATTCTTCACAGCTGTATTTGAATAGCTTGGCCAGCAATCCACTGAACGCGCCGAATTTTTTTCAAGAGTGGAACTCATTCATAATTGGACAATGAAACTTTTGTTTCATCTTCATTTCGCAGGCTGGAGATGTGTCCCCTCCATAAACTCATAGCCACTAGATCAGCTCTCTGTGTCCTCAAGTCTACAAACTTTCTGTCGCCGTAAATTTTCGTAGAATTTTGTTACCCTTGTCGGAGAGCTTTTCAAACTTTTCAATAGTTTCGTTTGCAGCTGTGGGTAAAGAGCTTGAAATTCCATCTCACAGTACCCTTTTACTCAAATCATCAGCATTTCAGTGCTCTCAGTGAGCAGGAATGCTAGTCGAGTAGAAAAGCTTCATGATGAAATAATAACCAGATGAACTAAGTAAACAATTGTCTCGTTCCCCCACTCTGCCTTAACAAAAGATGTTGCTTTTACAAAGTATTGTTCCCAGATTTTAAAATAAATCTTAGAATAAAGGGAGAATTTAAAGCTTTTGATCAATGAGATGAATAGGCATTATTGTTCAATATTCGTGTTAACGACATTCCATTATAAATAAGATATTGTTCATATTTTTTTTTTGAAAAATTATAGTAGAGACAATATAACGCATCCGCAATTGAATATAACAGAAATTTTCCTAAACAGAAAACTTACAATAAATGCATTTTTTTAGCATTTTATAATTTTCCAGTGTCGCGTCTTTTACGAAAAGTAAAATTTCTATTGACCTACTGGTGATCAGCGATTTTGTTTAGTTTCATGCAATAATTTTGGAGTCACCTTCATAATGCTATTATATTTAGTGGTTAGAAGCCAATATTATTTAAAATTCAAGGACTTAATATCTCTATTTAAAATTATGAAAACGCCCCTTTGAGATGCATTACGAAATAAGCAATTTTAAAAAATAAGTTCCAACCTGAAATTCAAAACTGTATAATAAAATTGCCAATATCTTCTTCCCAAATTTACTATTTATAGCCGATGCTTGGACACTATTTTGTGTTCTAGGTATCAGCTGTGAATGCATTGTTGTAATGTGTAGACCAACACTTATGAAAAAGTTTTTGGTTACAATATCTTCCAGTAAAATATTTTTTTCAAACCGACGTAACAGTCAGTTTTGATGGATTTAGTGTTACAAAACCGTAACCTCATAATTTACAGCTAGAAGCATTTAAATATTGAGTGTATGCATTAATTCGTGCGGTTTTTTTCGAAAATTAAGACTTTATTGTGAAAAAATTGTCTTGATCAACTCCAAATACTTTTGCAACTTCTTCTTGCGTCTGGCATGCATCTGCGTCGAGCAATGTCTCCAATTCTTCGTCTTGAAATTTTTTTGCCTGTCCGTCGTCTAAGTCGAAATTGCCACTTTTAAACCGTGCAAACCACTTTTGGCACGTTCGTTCGGCTAAAGCCATAAACGTCCAGTAAAATGCGATGGCTTTGGGTAGCACTTTTCTTCATGTTAAAGTAATGAAGAAGAACTCCCCGCAAAAACACTTTATCTGGTACAAATTTCGACATTATCAATTGAATGAAACAAATTAAAAAATTAACGCAAAAACAAATGACATCTACTGACAACGACGCGAAATGACAGTACCTTTGAAATGAATATAGCCACAGATGAACACGACGCGAAATAATACTAGTAGAGCCCTCTCTTAGAAAACCGCATTAATTAATGCATACACCCAATATATGTACATATATAGGTATATGTATGTATTCATTCGGGCACCCGCAGTAACTAACCACTCGGTAGCACGGCGTGCTGCCATTTGGATGACCTATTGGAGTATTAGTTCGACCAACATCCAAAATTATGAGAACTTAATTTTTCGAATTTGCAAAATTCATCCATCTTGAAGGCTTTTTATAATATATATAAAAATGTTTAACAAACCTTGATTGGGCAGAGTAACGTTTAAGACTTATAGGTATATATTTTATACAAAATGTATAACTGTATGTTTCGCACAAGAGCAAATAGTTGAAGAAGCATTATACATACCTTACCAAAAAGGTTGTTATTCAATAAAACACCTTTAGCTATAGAAAAATAAAAATTTTTTTGGTATCATCGTGACCTTGGTGGAATGCTTGAAAACACAGCCCTATACATATCAAGTACATATAGGTACTGTGATGCTCATTTATATATGTATGTATGTGTATAAAGGGTGGTTAAATTGTAAGGGCCGATGTTGAATGTGAACCACACCTAAACGCCAAGCTTTTTTCCGAATTTAATTCGACATTTCTCTATTTCAGACTTACTCAATTTGAACCATGGAGAGATACACAATCCAACAACGTGTTAAAGTTATCCAGACTTATTATGAAAATTTTCGAAGAAAATCATCTTCAGTGATGAGGCACATTTTCACCTCAGTGGATTTGTCAATAAACAGAATTGCCGCATTTGGGCGAATGAGAATCCAAGAGTGATTGTCGAAAAACCAATGCACCCACAAAGAGTGACTGTTTGGTGCGGTTTATGGGCTGGCGGCATCATCGGGCCGTATTTTTTCCAAAATGAGGCCGGTCAGGCAGTTACTGTGAATGGTGTTCGCTATCGTGAGATGACAACGAATTTTTTATGGCCACAATTCGAAGATATGGATGTGGACGATATGTGGTTTCAGCAGGACGGTGCCACTTGCCACACAGCTAACGAAACAATGGCTCTTTTGCGCAACAAATTCAATGGCCGTGTTATCTCACGTAATGGCGATGTCAATTGGCCCCCAAGATCATGTGATTTGACACCGTTGGAATTTTTTCTCTGGGGTTATTTGAAAGAAAAGGTGTACGTCGATAAGCCAGCAACAATTCAAGAGCTAAAGGATGATATAATTCGGCACATTAACGGCATAGAAACTCCATTATGCCTCAGCGTCATCGAAAATTTGGACCATCGTATGGACGTGTGCCGCCGAGGTCGCGGCGCTCATTTGGCCGATATTTTGTTACATACATAATTGAGTAATACCAATATATCATAATAAAATAAAATTTCAATAATTTCCTAAATAGTTTGTGTTTTATTCAAAATCAACATCGGCCCTTGAAAATTTAAGCACCCTTTATGTTGATTGTAATATTAAGAGTTTATGTTATTACCGTAGGAAATAAGTTTTATATTTGAAAAATTTATTAAAAGAAAGTCAGGAAGACCCGGGAAATAAGTAGGTATTTTCCTGCTTAAAAATCTAATTTTATTTTAAAGAAAAGTGATCAGAAAATAGCTGGTATGTTTTCAAAAAATTTTAGGAATTTGTATAAATTCCCATAAGAATCCCCGATTTTCTCTACTTACTTTACCTGCTTATTATTTCATAAGCTTGACCTTGTTAAAATTTTCATATTTTGTTATTTCTAAATTATTTTTTAAAAAGCATTATTAAAACAAAATAAAAAAAAGAAAAATATTTTCCAAATCAAGAAGGGTTTCAAATGTTAGAAATGTCACATCCAGTTTAAAGTGACAAACTAGATGAGGCTATTATAGACAAGGGAATTTTTAGCTGTTCCTACTAAAGTTGCTAAGGTGCTAAACATTTTTTTATTAAAAAAGGCAAAACATTAACGTTATTTAAAGAAATAATAAATAAAACATTTATTTAAAAATGAACAGTTATTTCGACTGACAAATTAAGTCGTTCAAATTGGTACAATTACTCCCAACCATTTCTAAGCACAAACACACAACTTCCGATACAACTCACTATGCTCCGACACACAATCCTTTGCGTTGTCATCCAAACGATTTAACTTGCGTGCATCAAGTGATACAGTTAACTTTCTACTATCAAACCAAAAAGCAATCTCGAAATCGGCATTTGTTCGTAAAGTTTTAAATTTTACATAATAATAATCACTCTGTCGCTGACTGTTATAAATACCATAAAGCGTGTGAAGATGTAAGAGACGACAAGTGCCATTGAGTAAGTTAACATCGTGCAACAACTCATTCATATGTGTGAGTAATGTATTCATCAGCACATGAGTCGCATGAGAATTACACAATTTGGCAGTGAAAGGCTCACAAGCACATGACAGCCATTCAATGCCGATATCGCTACAGTCACGATTCGGTGGTATTGGTGTGAGCACTGATTGACCAGCGCGACGCATAGATATAACGTTATATGAAGGCTCCACACCTGCGCCGAGCTCTAAGGCATGCTTAACAGTTACATGCAAATCTAAAGCACTTATGAGGCGATGACGATTGAGATGTAGGGCATTAAGGAGTTCGGAATGTGTAAACCGCCACGTGATCGGCAGGGAAATGTAGAGTAAAGGTAAACGTTCTTCATAGAAACTACTGGCCAATTTATTGAGGCGGCCTTGCAGCATACCATTCCCACTTAGTAGAAGAACAACATAATTTTCTAGTATCTGCTTTTCGTGCAATACCTCTAGGTACTTTGGCAACTCGTAGTCGAATGCAATTGGTTCGTTATAGTGCTCACGAAAAGTATTCAACCAAAATATGCCTAAGCCACCATGTCCAGTAAAAGATTCAGCAAACTCCAATGCATAATCGAGCACATAATCGGCTGAGAAACGTGGTCCGCGACAAAACTGTGGTGCAATAAATTTAAATTGCTTATTTAGGCTACCTCCGATGGCTGCCATGAATGGTTGAAGGTAGTAATCTATGGGTGGTTTCAGAAATTTAAATGTCCCCGTTGGTTGTGCTCGCTGATTCTTGATATCCTCAGCATAAGCGGTGGGCATATGGAGCGAGTGCGCTGCATGCCACAACAAGGGACAAGTGTCTAGTGCACCGAACTTCTTATAATCGCAGAGTGTAGACAGATTTTCCAGTTTGTATCCCGTTAAGAGTGCAATTAAATTGGGAAGAGCATCGTAGTCGAGCTAATGGAGAAAAAATAGTAGCACTTATTATTTCAAATTCAAAAAGATTAAAAGCATGCAACACGAATTTAGTTTCACTCACTTGCTTTCCCGTAACTGCTTACCTTATTATAACCCATCATTTGGTGCCACTGATGTTTATGACTTCTTAAATAATTGTACGTCTTCGGCATTCTTCGTTGAAAATATATTTGAGATAGACTGTCTATACCCAAGAGTAATACACCCGTCTTCTTTGCGCTCACCGGCATTAGGTTAAACTTCTTCTTATGCACGAAAGAGAAAGCATCCTCATATAATATTTTCGTATCACCGCGCTGCATACAATTAACAATGATGCCAATAACATTTTGCGGTACATAGAAATTCAGGGTGAAGTTATAGCAAGGTCTGTCACTAAAAGACGGAAATATAGAAAATATTAAGGTTTCTGTATTCTGGGATATATATAATAACATTTTGTGATCGGAGGCTAGTGACTTTTTGTCTATTTCTAATATCTTCTTAACTTTTAGGTCTAGTAAAAAGAAATTAATTATTTTTGTATTAAATTGCAGGATTCGGCTTTATTTACTATAGTTAATATTATATGATTTACGTCAAATATATACCATTTTGCTCTATAAGTCTTTGCCAATTTGAAGGTGATGTCACTAAGCCGCTCTCATAGCAACCCTTCTCCCTATTGGCAAAAAATTGGGACAAACAAATTTCACAGGCCTTTCTTGAGGTCAATTTTTCACTAACCAAATCATTCGCCATAGACAGGAGCAGATGAGGTCTGAGGTCCGGACTATATGGTGGATGAGAACCTCACAACCAAGCTCTTGGAGCTTCTGGCAAGTCACTATTGTTATGTGTGGTCTGGCGTTCTCCTGATGAAACACAAGCTTCTGGGCGATTGCTTCTTTCAGATGGTCCAATTAAGGTAGCAGATCATAGCAAATTATTCCTTATCGATACCACCAAACTCCCAACAACAAAGTCCTTAGACTACGACCGTTTTCGTTTGACATTACTGTAAGTAATCGAATTCATCACCAGTCATCCTTCGCTTCAGAAATAGGCCGATCTTGTTACGATTCAACAGCGCTTTGCAGTTGGAAATTCAGTATACAATATTATGTTTTTTCTCGTTCACTCTTGTGGCCCCCATACATCGAACTTTTTTGACTTAGCTTAGCTTCTGGGTAATCAAAACAATCCTCGCATGACGGCCTAACTCGTGACTTCCATTGATTTAACGACATTTTCGACAATTAGTCTTCCACACCGTGCAGCATCTTTCACATGGAGGCGAAAACAAAAGTCAGGTATAGTGTTCATATCTCTGTTATTGTAACAATCAATCAAGCACAATTTCGGTTCTATTGCAAAAGATAATGAATTTCTCTTTACAAAGCATAATTTATCGATGTTTATAGTCGCAAATGAATATTTGTGCGCTCTGAAGCCGCTAAGCGAGTCGAGCCATTTCGTAGTATTTCGAAAAAATGAAGAGATCTGTATTTTATTATAAGTCGCTTCCGATCGTTTGGCATTCCCTGACAGGAGGTCAAATTTTATTGTTTTATCGATAAATAAATGTCATTTAATTCTGACAAAAAGAGGCAAAATACCATTGCTAATGGTTATATTTCATTTGAAGTAATAACGAAAATGATGAACAATTAAACTTTTATAAAGGGTTCCATACTACGAATATAATGATGAAAGCTTTTTATAGATCATGTTCGTTAACCATTTTTTATTATTAATTTTTATTAACATAACCTTACTTGTAAAAAAGTTCTTATAGAATTTTCTCTTTAAGTTTTGCTTTCCATTCCTACACATATATCTACTCATTTTTAATCGACAGCTCATCCGATTTGTAGTTGCTTTATTATTTTTCTTTATCAAAATATGGGTCTCCGGCATTAATTTTTTTTGCAATAAATAATTTTATTTGTTTTATTTTTCTCCCAACACTCCCTTTTTACGGTGACGATGAAATAACTCTGATTTTCCGGTTTTTCGTCCAGGATTTGAGAGTTTTTTCGTACGACGGGAATCGAGGAAATTCGTTGCATAATAATGATCGAGCTTAATCTTATACAAATGAAACTGGAAGGCTTAAAAAGAAAAGCTCACTACTATATATTAGAATTTAATATCATTTCTTGATGATCCCAATAAATTGGCTTGCATAAGCAGTATAGACTCAAAAAAGAAAAACATCGAGTTGAAGGGCGAAATTGGTTCCCTTCCTTGTTTCGCGGCTTCTTCTATTAATCTCTTTTCATATACTACTAAACACTGTGAAATTTTTTTGAAGTTTTTCTTTTTCTTTTGAAACTTCATGGAAAACTACTTAAGGAAGCTTACGCGCGAAATACGAAAAAAAAACTGTCAAATGCTTTATCGATCATGTATGTAGCAATACATTTCGTTCGATCCTTCATTTCTTATGTGAAGTAGCTCGAGACAATTGAGGCCTTTATTCAAGCCGGCCGCGGCGGTCACTTGATCGATATCTTTTTGAAAACATAACGGCAAAACCCACATCTACATATGTATAAACTATAGCTTAATTCTTGGCCAGAGTACTAAGGTATACGCATTTTATTTCTACTTAAAAACCACATATGTATCTAAAAAGATTCCCTTTAGTAACAAAATTTTTAGTGCATTATTGGAAAGATCTTGTCAATTACGACCGAGAGGTAGTAGCGTATATAAATATAACTCAAATCGGCTTTCAATTTGTTTTTTAACTTAGGAAACTAAAATTTTAATAATACCTCGTTTTATTATCCCAGTTTCCAGTATCATTTATTATTTTAGAGCAGCAAATAATATCCATGCTCTTCTTAAAGTAAAGTGATTTCCACTGCTCATTTATATGTAAATAAAAGCGTTCGGTTTCATTATGCCACAATTTGGAAATTAATGGTTTCGTACGTTGCAATTTTGTTGCACAATGCACAGGTGGTGCAGAAATGTATTCTAACTAAATATGTGAGAGAATATGATTAACAGGTGCCGATGTATTTTATCTTTACTTTTTTATACTTACATCCGGAGTGAAGGGATGAACTTTTGGTATTTGACAAATATCATCATTTACTAAAAAACTCATACTCAAATCCACCTTTTTATCTGCTATATCCCAGTGTCCTATTTCACTCACAAACCCCGTTTTAAGACGATAACCACAATAGTAGATTAAAACAAAGAAGAGTACAAGCACAAGCACCGATGGCGCTAGATCACTTCGGTTCTTAGCGGCAATTATCACCTTTGGCATCTTTTTTATTTAATTCTTAATGAAAATAAACTTTTTTTGTGATCTTTAATATTTTTATCTATATTTTTTTGACAGCAGAGCAAAAGCGAAAACATTGTGTTGCTATATTCAACACGAATTTAACTAGGTGAGGTTACTAGGAAATCAAGATTTTGTTTTCATTCATTGACCGGGAGGTCCAAGAAACAAGAGGTTTAGACGGGCTATGACCAGAGGGAAAGGGGGGTTAGATGAGTTGGTTTTAGGGTGCATGCAAGGAGACGGTTAATGACGTAAGGTAACCCATTGCAAGCAGGACATACGTATATGTCTGCGTCAACTTTGGCTTTTGAGTGTACCTCAAAAGAAGCACAACACAACTTGCTATCTTCAATTTACTCGAAATTTGGTAAATAGGAATATTTTTATTTAATTTAATATGTACACTTTTTTATACATATGTATATAGTAAAAGTACAACATTTTAATATTGGCCCAATAGAATTCTTCAATATAGGTATACATACTCGTATGTATTTATTTACATATGAGTACGTATACACGTACATATATATTTTCCAATAAGCTCCACTTGCCTTTTTATCGCTTGAAATTTTCTCCAACCAAATTTCAGATGAAAATAAGAAACTTATTCTATTTGCACTCATAAATTTCTATTATTCTTTTCTTATCAAACGTTTATGAGAGACTCCCTTGATACAAAATGCAATGGAAGAAAAGTCGTTGAGAGATAGCAACAATTGTTAGGAAAAATAAAGAAAAACGAAAAGCAAACAAGAAAAATGACACACCTGAGTATTTGCGAAAATGTTGCCTAACCACATGCATATGCACATAACACATAAATATATAGGTATATATGTTTCATATATATTTGATACCAATTTGCCAAAAGTTTTGCGTTGACAAGTAAAACAAGCAGTAAGGATATGACAAAGTGTTATCGAGAAGCACTTTAGCAGTCAAGAAAAGGAGGAAGCAAAAAGTATTTGCCAAAATCAATTTGCTTAAAAGGTGACACAGTAGGGAGATAAAGTCAAGTGCTTAGATCATAAATTTAGATATGAAGAAAAAATGTTTTAAAAAATTTTACTAAGAAAAGAGAGAACGTGTGGACATTACATTTGTACGAGTATGAGTTCTTATATGAAAAATTTTATTTTTAGCTGCTGCTGAATACGAAAAACGCACCTAGACAACATGTACTAAAATTACCAAATTTATATTTATTTATGCGTTTGCATACACGTATATACCATACATACATAAAATATTATTTCATTTCATCATTCACTTTTCGTATGCTTTTTCTTCGTTTTTATTCATTTTACTTGGCAGCTTGTCACTTTATGTGACCCATAAGTGGGTCACATTAAAATTTGATGAGTTGTCATTATTAAATGTTGGCGTCAGTTAAACGGCTATATTTTCCTCTTCATACTTCCTGGTTTCCCAGTATTTTCTTTTTTATCCTCGTTATCTATATATTTCAACATTTTCCTTTTCCGTTTTGTTCGCTTTACTGCCTTTGTAAATGTCGCTATGAATCATTTTTAAGTGCTTTTGTAAACCTTTCACGGCGTCATTTCATTGCTGTTATTTGTTTTTGTTTATTTGTTGCCGTAAAAAGAATTGAGAGACTAAAACTTTTTAAGAAAAGAATTAAGAGTTAAATTGCATATAGTGAATAAACAAATAATTAAAAATAAGATGAAGAAAAATAAAATAAAATATAATAAAATAAAATGAAATAAAATAAAATAAAATAAAATAAAATAAAATGAAATAAAACAAAATAAAATAAAATTAAAATAAAATAAAATAAAATAAAATAAAATAAAATAAAATAAAATAAAATGAAGTAAAATAAAATAAAATAAAATAAAATAAAATAAAAAAAATAAAATAAAAAAAAAATAAAATAAAAAAAAAATAAAATAAAATAAAATAAAATAAAATAAAATAAAATAAAATAAAATAAAATAAAATAAAATAAAATAAAATAAAATAAAATTAAATTAAATAAAATAAAATAAAATAAAATAGAATAAAATAAAATAAAATAAAATAAAATAAAATAAAATAAAATAAAATAAAATAAAATAAAATAAAATAAAATAAAATAAAATAAAATAAAATAAAATAAAATAAAATAAAATAAAATAAAATAAAATAAAATAAAATAAAATAAAATAAAATAAAATAAAATAAAATAAAATAAAATAAAATAAAATAAAATAAAATAAAATAAAACAAACTAAACAAAACTAAAATAAAGTAAAATTAAAAAATTAAAAAATTAAAAAGAACTATAAAAATAAATTAAGAATAATTGATAATAAAATAAAAAAATAAAACAAACTAACAAAAAATTAGATAAAAAAATAAAACTGAATTAAATAAAGCAAAATGAAATGATATAAATTTAAAGAAAATTGCTTAAAATAAAATAAAAAATTAATTAATTTAAATAAATAAAGAAAAAATAAATAATGGAAAAAATTAAAAATTTTAAATTAATTCAATCAAATTAAACAAAATAAAAACAAATAAAATAAAAATTCAACACAAATAAATAAAATTAACTAAACTAAAATAATATAAAATAGAATTAAGTAAAATAATAATAATAAATAAAAAAATTATAAAATAATAAAATAAATAAAAAATAAGTAAAATTATATAGGTAAAGCAAAATAAAACAAAATAATCTAAAATAAAAATTAAAAAAATTACAATAAAAAAAATCTAAAATTAAATAAAAATAATAAATAAATAATTTTTACATATAATTGGTGCTTTGTAACCACTGAAGCGATTTTCGGCCGAGCTACTTCTTATTACACCTACCGCGGCAGCTAAAAATAAATAAGTAAAATAAAATAATATAAATAATAAATGTTATAAAAAGAAAAAACGACACCAAAAACATAAAATAAAAAGAAAATTAAAAATATTAGTTTAAATTAAATTGAATTAAATTAAACAAAATATAAACAAGTAGAATAAAAGAATTAAGAAAATGGAATAAAATGAAATAAAATCACTTAAAATAAAATGATATAAATTAAAATGGAAAACAAAATTAAATAAACAAAAATGAAATAAATTGAAATGAGTTTGAAAATGAAACGAATTGAAAGCACGAAAATGAATTGAAGCGGAATGTAAAATGATGTTTATTCATCATAGTTTCATACAACTTACACTCAATTTATTTCCAAATCTTCGATTTCCAAACATATTCTATTTTAAAATCACTCTCGCTTTTCGTTCATTTCACAACAAGTCAATCAAAAGTGGAAATTAATTACACATTCTACCACAAATACCACTCAAATGCCACGATGATACAGCGGAAACAAAGTTAGAGCAAAGTGTCATCAACTCATTGAGTTTGGCAAGTTAGCCAACAGAAAGCGTGTTCACAACAAAAAAAAAAAAAATAAAACATTACACTCGAGTGACGCGCCCCAGCGATTGGCGCCAATTCAAATGGCTGCCAAAAGCAAAGCGTGACAAACAAGCCAATATATGTGTGTGTAGGCCAGAAAATTGCATCGAAAAAAAAATGAAAACTACACAAAAAGTAAAATAATATAAATCTGCTGCGAATAATGCGATGAACATACTTGCAGGGCCTAACTTTCATTCAGAAATTGAACGATTGCTTCTCTATTTTTTCTTGTCGCACACGATTTTCATTAAAATTGGTGATTGAGTTGCGTTGTGACTGCGAGAATGTATTTTTAGTAATATATTATGAAGTTGGTTGTGACGTGAAAAATACAAATACAAAGGGAAGTAGTTGGTGGTATTAACTGAGTCTGCCGAATTTTGTAATGACAAACAGTCGATGAATAGCCATATTATGGCTGTCATACTTTGAACTTTTTTCGGCATTCAGACATTCACAACCAAAACTTAATTTCGCTATTTCCGATAGATATATTTGAGTTCTTTAGCAGCGCTTTATTGATACGAATAGGTTGAGAAAATGCAGGTGATACTAGCAGAAATTATTACTATTTTCTATTCCTCTTAAATTTCGAAATGAAAATACACTTTATTTTTACACAAAGCTCATATATTATGTTGTTTTCATTTAGTCTAGTCAATATATATTTTTTATGTAATTTTGCATAAATTTGCAGTACTTAAGAACATATTGACTATCAACCGCTTGCTGCAAGATATTTTTATGAATTTCAAACGTCTGACAGTGAAGAATGATAGCACAACGAAATGCGCAAACAACAGATAAGTTGTGCAAAAATAATATAAAACGTCACAGAAATGCAAATCTAAATAAAGAAAAGGTAAACTCACTATATAAAAAACTACCACGCCAAGCGCCTTAGAGTAGACTATAGAAAGAAATTTACAATCGTCAATTTTGTATTTTCGTGCAATTTATTGTCTTCACAATAACATTTTCATAGCAACAAAGAGTAGTTGGAAGTGTTGCTTTATTTCTAAACAAATTTCCATTATTTAATACGGCGCACATAGTGGTTATAATCTACGCAAAAAAAATTATGTTTAAATTAAACTTTTTATTTAGCAATTTTGATAATTTTTCGGAAAAATATACAATACATAGTTTCCTTTAAATAATTTTTGTCAATGGAATCCACAGGTCTATACTTAAAGATATAAAAAATATTTATTGATTGTGTTGTAGCTTCGCGCAACTTTATTTTTTATAAGACTTCAAAATCGTCGCAAAAAATCTATATTGTCAGCAATTTGTTTCAATTTATCTCACCATACAAACAACCTCCGTCCTTAGCAACCCTCTAAATCTAAGCTACCAAATACGACAAGTATCATTTCCTTTCCGCTGCTACCCATTTCATGTATTTTGCAAATCATGTCAGCGTATTTTGCATAAATTTCTGCACATATCACCAGCTTTTTGTTTTTATCCCCATACGTCGACGCTGCTTTTGCAAATAATATCTACTTCCAACACGGCCGACCCATTATTATCACAGCTGCATACCTTTAGGCGCACATACGGTTGAAGTGTAGAAATTTTCAAAATTGATTTTCCATTTCTATTTCCCCCATATTTCTGAATATTTCTGCTTCTTTCGCAAAATACTCTTATCGTTGGTGAAACACCATAACTTGATGCGGAATTTACCACTTCAACGAATTTTATTAACCAAGAAAAATGTATACCCACCTCCATTTGCCTACTTTTAGGCTTAAAATTTTCAGCTGTCAAAAGCCGTTGACAAGGGTGTAACCACGCGCATGTATGGCTATTGGCGACTGGCGTAGTAGTGTCAATGGCATGCAGAGACAGAATACTAACCTGTTGTATGCTGGTCGTGCATAATTTTGGGTGCAACCCTCAAAAGTTGACCTGCCGTTTGTACAGCAGCACGTTCTTCTTTTTCGGAGTAACGGCTAATGTTTCAGATAACTACTTTCTTTCATGCTGTTTTACACTTTCATTTTCAATTATGCCGCACAGTAGTCTGCCGATAAGCTTTGTCAGTGGGCGTGTGGCTTACAAATAAAGGAAAAAGGAAACTAATTCATGCAAATAGCGGCAACAAGCACGGTAAGTGGCCGCGTAACCGTTATGCGTAAGGTGAAAGTGTTCACGTCCAAATTTAATACTTGGCAAAGGGGTTAGGTGTGCAAGCAACCCTGTTGGTAAGAGTCGATAAAACTCTCCACATACCATATACCACAACTTCTTCATGAATAAAAATTTAATTTTTATTTTCGAGCACTTAACGGAAATTTCTCGCTATGCCACACTCGATATAAATTTATTGCAATTGCATACTTTTAGGCGTGTTGGCAGTATCTTATGAGCATTACCCTTTTATTACAATCATATTTTGCTCTCCAATTGTAATGGAGCCATAATCGCTCATATGCTATGGCTGTGTTGCGCATTTGTAGCGATAACGGTTAATGGTAATTTTTGTCCATTAACTTTTATTGTAATTGCCTACTTTTAGGCTTTGCAAAACAATTAGTTCTGCAAATGTTTAAAATAATTTTAAATGCAAATTAGAGGCTGGTGTGAGCAGCTAGTTAAAATTGTTGGGTTGGACACTTTTGCATACGTACATATTTTGGCGCAAACTGGCTAGTTTATGTTTCAAGGGATCGAATGAAATAAAAGTGCTTTAAATTTTGCTTTTAAGTGCAGACTACATTAGTAATGGTTTTAGAGCTAAGATAGTGTAAAATGCCTTTGAAAGCGTAAATTTTGGAGATTTATATTTCGTGTAATTGCCTAAAACTTTACAATTTTAAAATCGTTTCCTTTAGTTATATCTCCGGAAACCATAAATTATCAAAATTAAAGTTTAGAACGAAATTATCCACACTCGATTAAGGAGTTTTGTGATTGAAAAATACATTATAAAAACGTATTCGAAGTTTTATAATAAAGACGAAAATTAGAATTGAGAATAACAATATGTTTTCAAAATAAGTTACATGATTATTACACAAAAATAGTGGCTATAAAAGTATACAATGTTGGGCCGTTGTGTTAGTATACAAGGCTCCAGCGATGACATGGCAGCGGTCTTGGGTACTGATTTCATAAAGGTTTGTAAACGATGATTTGTTTAATTCTAATTTTATATTATTTAAGATTAATATGAAAATTTTTGCAGTGATAATTGCGACATGAAAAAATTATTTTTAAAATGGTATTTCTTACATTTTATTTAATTTTTTTCAAATTTAATAAAATTAAATTTTCTTTTTTTTAAATTATTATTTTTATTACATTTTTATTATAATTTATTTTTTTCCATTTTATTTTACTTCATTTTCTGTTACTTTATTTTATTTTATTTATCTTATTTTATATTATTTTTTTTTGTTTGTTTTATTTTTTTTTAATTGTACTTTTTTGTTTGTTTTATTTTGCTTTATTTTAGTTTATTTTATTTTCTCTTATTTGTTTTATTTCATTTGACTTTATTTTATTTTATTTTATTTTATTTTATTTTATTTTATTTTATTTTATTTTATTTTATTTTATTTTATTTTATTTTATTTTATTTTATTTTATTTTATTTTATTTTATTTTATTTTATTTTATTTTATTTTATTTTATTTTATTTTATTTTATTTTATTTTATTTTATTTTATTTTATTTTATTTTATTTTATTTTATTTTATTTTATTTTATTTTATTTTATTTTATTTTATTTTATTTTATTTTATTTTATTTTATTTTATTTTATTTTATTTTATTTTATTTTATTTTATTTTATTTTATTTTATTTTATTTTATTTTATTTTATTTTAATTTATTTTATTTTATTTTATTTTATTTTATTTTATTTTATTTTATTTTGTTTTATTTTATTTTATTTTATTTTATTTTATTTTATTTTATTTTTTTTATTTTATTTTATTTTATTTTATTTTATATTATTTTATTTTATTTTTTTTTTGTTTTATTTAATTTTATGTGATTTGATATGATTTGATTTTATCTTATTTTATTTTATTTTATTTTATTTCATTTAATTTTATTTAATTTTGTTGGATCGCGGCCACGATAGCCGAGTGCTTAGCATCGCGTACTATCACTCGGAAGGTAGGGGTTCGAGTCCTTCCCAGACCAATATCCAAAAATTAGAGAAAATTAAAATATATATATTTTATTAAATTTTATATCTTTCATTATTTTCTTTTATTTTAATTTGGCTTAACTTATTTCATTTCATCCATTTATATTTTTTTTTGCTCTTCGTTTTTTTCTTATTTAGTGTTATATAATTTTTTAATTATTTTTAAAATAATTTGATTTTATGTTTTTTCATTTCATTTGGTTTTAGTTCATTTTATTTTATTTTATTAAATTTTTTTATTTTATTCTATACATTTTAAGTTTTTTATTTTTTCGTATTTTATGTAATCTAATTTTTTTTTTGTTTTTTTTTATTCTATTTTATTTTGGGTTTTTTATTTTTTTATTTTGTGTTGCTTAATTTTTTTTTTTCAATTTATCGAAGTATGTAAATATTTGGTTTAGCTCAACTTTCCTTTCAATTTTACATTCCATTCCTAATTCGTTATTATTTATCATTTCGAACTCCTTGTATTTTTTCACTTCGTTTTCTTCTACAAATAAAAATTGCTTTGCATTCCTGGTTTAAATTTTCCATAAATTTTTCCACACATTTGTTACCATTGGCAACTGAATCGAGAGTCCTCCACGATACAGTTGCATACTGCAACTACCATGTTATGCTATGCTACACAATATAAGCATAATAAAAGCCTACAATGCACAAAGGAATGTGCAGGAAAACACAAAAACAATTTTTATTTTTGCTATTTTCTTGTAACTTAACAAAGCTTCGTCCTCTGCACTGTATATTCTGTTGCATATTTTCTGTAGGATTTAAATTGAAAGGCCTGTCACTTCACATGCCTTTTATCCTTTTGAAAGTCAAGTTTATCAGACCTGCCTGCAAAATAGGCAGGCCGCTCATAGTAATATTGTCAGTGTAAAATTCTTAGATATTTGTAGCAGTCCCTGCTTTTTTCGTTATGCAATCCTCGCCTGTATGAACATACATACCTACATACGAGTATATGCCGTTTTATTCACCAGCCTATCTCCTTCAAGTATTTTTACACAACAATACTAATGCTGCTTAGTTACCTCGTGTGCTCTTGTTTTGCTCTCCATGCGGCCTTACTTTAGGTGCTAATCGGTAACTGTTACTGAAGGCGACAGTAGAACTTAGAGGCAGTAGAATCATCATCATCGCACATTTGCAAGTTTATTGTAGTCAACTGCAAAGCATTTGGTATCCATTTTTATCCAGTTACTTAGTTCTGTTGTCTTGTTGCATGAAATGGTTTTGTGTTTCTCGTTATATTGTAAATAGTTACGGAAGTGAGGTGTATATTGCCTTCAACTAGAAATGAAATTTTATCAACTACTCCTAATTCATAGGTTTAGTTATTTAAGAAAGATATTGAGGAGTATTGTGATGAAAATTGCTTTTGAAATTAAATCAGGAATAAGGTCTGCAGGATATTTCCGGTTTTCTTTTTGAGCAA
Source organism: Ceratitis rosa (assembly GCA_037013455.1). NCBI lineage: Eukaryota > Metazoa > Arthropoda > Insecta > Diptera > Tephritidae > Ceratitis > Ceratitis rosa. The sequence continues at coordinate 10,952,685 of JAWMAG010000004.1, read as the reverse complement.
TATTTGTTTGATATTTATGTTGAATTTTTTTTTTATTGAAGTTTCCAATCACCATTGAATACTAGATTAAGACCCATTTGCTATCCGCATCACTAAGTTCTTCAAACTCTGAACTTCCGACGATCTGAATTATGAGTAAAAGAAAAGTAAAACTAAATATTAAATTATATTGTCTAAAATCGATC